>JARHVA010001700.1:1260000-1517500 GCA_037957365.1 Torreya grandis | reverse complement strand
TTACTTGCCTATAGACTAAATCGAGTTTTATAAGTTGCTTTACTTGCAATCTGAGAAGTTAAGTAGTCTGGAAAACCCAAATTACACTGAGAACACCAAATCGGGTTTTTGAAGGGTCATTACTTCAAAGGGTGATTACTTCTCAAGTAAAGTAGTCTAAAAAATTCGTATTACACTAGGAAGACTAAATCAGGTTTTCAAAGGGTCGTTACTTCAAAGGGTGATTAATTCTCAAGTAAAGTAGTCTAGAAAACATGGATTACACTAGGAAGACCAAATCAAATTTTTGAAGGGTCATTACTTGAAAGGGAGATTACTTCAAAGGGAAATTACTTCTCAAGTAAAGTAGTCTAAAAATTATAGATTACACTAAGAAGACCAACTTGAGTTTTTGAATGGTCATGGCTACCTTAGGTTTTTTAAATGTCTATTAATACTCAAAGTTGGAAGTAAAGTAGTCTGAAAAATGCAAATTACTCTTCCAAGACCAGCTCATGTTTTCAAAGATTCATTATTGTTCGGCATTGGAAGTAAAGTATTTTGAGAAACCCAAATTATTCTTCCAAGACCAACTCAGACTTTTAGAGGATCTTTATTGATCATGTTTGTGAGGTAGGTTTACTTGAGATTTTTACCATTTCTATCTTTACTTCTCATGTTTATGAGGTAAGCTATTAAAAAAAAATCATTTTTGGAAAGGGTCCAGGAATATGTGGGAGTAAGAACTTATAAGTGTCATAACTTTCAATCCTTAGGTCCATTTTTTGTGCTATTTCTTTTATAGTGCATATTTTTTCAAGCTCTACGTATTGGTGATATTATTTTCAAATATTGTAAATCCATTTTTTCCATGGTGTAATAGCTTAAAACTCAATTCAAACCTTTATTACCTTTCTTCTTGGATGCACTATTAGCTATGCCTAACATCCCTCTCATAGTCTCTCATACTAATTGCTCATAGATGCATTCTCGATGGTGCTCAATGTCTAATATTGAGCATATGTTGCATTGTAACTTAAGAGAGGGTCTTATTGATAGTTTAAGGGAGTACATGTACTATGTGCAATATATTCTTTGCTTTCATCTTAATTATGTAAATTATCTCAATCTAATCTATACTAATGGATCTAAAAATTGAACCACTCACACCATTTAATTATCTCGACTATAATTCTAAAATATAGCTCATTTTAAGAGGTAAAAAACTCTATCAAGTCATTGTAGGTGAGGAAACTAAGCCATATACAAATCCAAAAAAATTCAAGTGGTACAATAGATGTGACAAGGCCTATGGTTTCTTATGCCTGTCAATGTCTCTTGACCTCCTATTTCATGTTGAATCTATAAAAACTCCCAACAAAGTCTAGACCATATTAGACAAGATTTTTGGAGTATAGGACATTGTGAGAGGTCATGAGCTGGAAAATGATTTCATCACATTGAGCCCAGGTGACTATACCACCCTACAAAACTTATTTAAAAAGTTTAAATCAGTGAGATTATAGTTGAAATAATGTGGCATTGAGAAAATAAATGACCAATTAATTATATCCATGCTTGCAAAACTAGGTCATGACTATTCATTTTTTATCTCTAAATTTCATGCTACCAAATGTGCACTTGGATCGACTTGAAAAATTCCATCATTAGATGAGTTTATCACCAATCTAACTCAGGAGTAAGATAAGCTGGTTCAAATGGGTGCACTGAAGTCTTCAAAATCATATGTTTTGATTATCAATCAGGGCAAGAAGAAGCCTTCTAGCAATGGTAAACATGAGAAGAAATAGTCTAAAATAGATCATGAGTACAAGAAGAATCACAAATTAGATGCCAAGCCTAAGGCATCGTCAAATGAGTCCTCAAGAGAGAAACCTAGGAGGGAGAAACTCAAATGCAACTCTTGCAAGAAACTTGGGCATGATGAATCTCAGTGCATGAAAAAGAAGATTGACACCTTAACTAAGATGCTTGAGAATAATAACATCAATGTTCCTGAGTCCTCATCTCAAAACATGTTCACACAAGATTTTACAATGGCTAAAGATAGAAAAAGGGATAAAAATAAGGGAAAGGCACTTGTTGCAATAGCTTCTCAATCATCAAATTGGATTATTGACTTGGGTGCTTCCTATCACATGGCCTCCTTAGAGGATATATTTTCAAAAATAAAGCCATGTTTTACGCCTTCAATTCTCATAGATGATGACACTTTGATAAAATTTAGTGGTAAAAGATAGTTTGAAGTAAGTGACGAGACATTCAATATTGTTTTATGTGTTTGTTCACTATCCACCAATCTTCTGTTGGTGTACCAAATCACTCATATAGGTGTAGGAAAGCGAGTTGAATTCAAACCTAATATAGTGGTTGTCAAGATGCTACACAGTGACATCACAATGGATTATGAGAAAGCCAATAATTACTTTAGGATGTATCCTTTCTCACAATTTCCCCAAATCAACCTTCAACTACATTACTTACTCATGTAGATAGAGTGAGCAAATTATTGTAATGAACGGTTTGGTCATTTAAACTACTATTACGTAGATAAACTCAGTCATCAAGACATGGTTTCAGGACTATATTAACTCAAATTCTCAGATGGCCTATCTAGTGGATGCATTCTTGGTATCATCTAGAAGAGAAATATGACAAGGGCAAAGCAAGGAGAGCTGAATAGAAGCTAAAAATTGTCCATAGTGAAATAGCAAGTCCATTTTCAAAACCTTCATTCAACAAGACCAGATATATGCTCACATTTATCAATGAACTTTTGAGGTACACTTAGATTTTTTTCCAAAAATAAGTCTAAGGTCTTTGATCACTTCAAGGACTTCAAGAAACTTGTGGAGAAGCAGTCAGATTGTTCCATCAAAATCTTAATGACTAACTATGGTGGGGAGTATGTCAACAACAAGTTTTAGAATTTTTACACATCAGAGGGGATTCAAATGTAACAGATAGTTCCATATAGTCCTCAACAGAATGGTGTGGTCAAATGTAAGAATTGTACCTTGAAGGAAATGGCCAACTACATGCTTCAATCAAAGTCTCTTGCTCATTAGTTTTAGGCCAAATTAATTAACTATGTGTGCTACATTAAAAATTGTGTTCCACATAAATCCTTGAAAGGAATCACTCTTTTTGAAGCTTGGGATGGTCACAAGCCCATAGTAGATCACTTTCAAGTGTCTGGATCACCAACAATGGCCCATGTTCCCAAGAAGAAATGCAAGGCAATGGACCCTTAGAGTCAATCTTATATCTGTGTGGGGAATGCATAGGGTACTAAGGGATACATATTATTATATCCTAAAACTCATTAGTTATTCATCAAAACGAGTGTCAAGTTCCATGAGGGCCCACTTGAACTCACTACTAGCACTCCAAACTCTTCAAAATTCTCATTGGACATTGATTCCACCTCAAATAGTGACTTGGATCCACCTCAAAGTCCTCCTGATGATCAGGATGACTCTTATTCAAGTTCAAGTGATGAAAGTAGTGACAAGAATTATCCTCCTCCATCTCACACTCACACATCAGATGATGATGACTCACCTCTTGATTATCCAATCTCATACAATTTTGGTCCCACTTGGCTCAGTCAAACACTTCAAAGAACTAAAAAATGGTTAGAAATCCATTAGATACAAGGTGAACACATTCATAGTTTTAAGGGACTTCACATGCCTACCTGGCCATTGCCTTAGATCCACAAACCTTTCATGAGGCATATGGCATTCCAGAATGGGATTCTGCTATGTAAGAGGAGTATATTTCTCTAATCAAGAACAAAGCATGGGACTTGGTCCCTCTTTCTAAAAGAAGAAAATTAGTTCGTTACAAATGGGTCTATTGATAATTACAAAGCTTGTCTAGTTGTAAAGGGGTTTTATCGAGTGTCTGGAATAGACTACACTAATACATTTGCTCATGTATCTAAGATGACATCTATCAAACTCACTGTAGCCATCAAAACCACACATCAATGGGATGTTCACCAAATGGATGTCAAGAGTGCTTTTCTACACGGTGACCTCAAAGAAGATATCTACATGGAGAAACAATAAGGCTTTGTGGAAGATTCCTCCTTGATTTACAAACTCAAGAGATCTATCTACAAACTCAAATAGGCCCCTTGGGCATGGTATACCAAGATGGACTCCTTTCTCCTCATAGCTAGGTTCACTAGATGCCACTCATATTTGAATGTCTACATCTTGTGGCATGATGATTCTCTGTTGATCCTAGTTTTCTATGTGGATGACTTACTGATTATAGGGAGCTCACAATCATCCATATCAATAGTGAAAATTTCACTTTCAGATAGATTTTCAATGACAAACATGAGATTATTACATTACTTTCTTGGGATTGAAATCATTTAGTCAGATTCTAGGATAATTTTATCACAATCCAAGTATTATCTTGATTTGCTTGCAAGGTTCAACATGGTTGATTGTAATCCAGCTCCTACTCCCTTCTTAGCTAGTGTGAAACTTGAGGTTGATTGTCCTACACCATTGGTTGATGCAACTCCATATCGACAACTTGTGGTTAGTCTTATATATCTCACACACATTAGACCTGACATATCCTATGTAGTTGGTATGGTCTCCCAGTTTATACAGGAGCAACATGAATTACATTGAAAAGAAACTAAAAAAAATTTCACTACATTTAGGGTTCACAAAACTATGGTATACACTACAAAGAAATAACATAGGTTGATTTGATCAGATACATAGATTCAGATTAGGCTAGAGATATTCAAAGTTGAAAGTCCACTTCAGGCTATAGTTTCTGACTTGGTTTGGGTCCAATAAGTTGGTCAAAAAAGAAGCAACATGTAATTGCTTTATCATCCATAGAGGTAAATAAATAGGAGCTATCAATGCCACCATTGAGGCAATCTGGATTCAAGGGATTCTCACTGAGTTTGGTATCTAGTTTTATAAGCCAACAATTATCTACTATGACAACCAGAGCACTATCCAAATTTTCAAAAATCTAGTTCTCCATCAAAGTTACCAAACACATAGAGATTCATATGCACTTCATCAAAGAGCTAATCAACAATCAAGTCATTGAGATTTGATATTTTCCAACATCAAATTAAATTATAGATATTTTGACCAAGCCCTTCATAGAGAGTAAATTTTTGCATCTACGAGGTCTCACTGGGGTTAGGGCTACTCAACCTTATTCTTCCTCCTATAGAGGTTCTTCACTATGTACTTGGGTACCTCATCAAGATTTTAATTTTGAGACCTAATTCTCATCTCATGTAAACTATGCTTTCAATGTTGTCCTAATTTTCTCTATATATACCCCACTTTTCCTTTTTGGAAGGTTAGATAGGTTAATGTGATTTTATGCAAGTAGCCATATTTTTCAATATTATCATGTGAAGACAAGATTCTTCCTCCTTTTTAATTTATCTATGATTTCATTATTACATACATAGATTTGCTCAATCTTCTATGCAAGGATCCAAGATCATGGCTAATCTAACACAAAGTGCTCTTAATGAGTGTGTTATTTTTTTCTTTTATGGCACTTAGTTTCATTTATTGCACTTTATTTCATTTTAAGATGCTAAAGATTTATAAGTTGCTTTCAGATACTGATAGATTAACATTGTTAATTACTCTGATTGGAAATGTTTGATGGAAGCTTCCTTAATTTTCAATGAGTTATGAGATATAGTAAATAATGAAAATCCAACATTGCCTATAGAAAAGGCCAAACTTGATAGTTTTAATCTACGTGATTATAAATTCCTCACTTTAACCATTTGTACTCAAGATACCTATATACCTATTGAAAAATCTCCTCATGGTTACACTACATAGAAAACCTTATCTGATTTGTATGATAAAAAGCCTAAGCATAAGAAGATAAATATCCACATGCAATTGTTGACTGTGGTGTTAAACGAAGATGGGGAAAATAAATATTACATGTATAATTTGAATAACATTGCTATTGAGTACACTAAATCTAGGTTTGGAAAACTAGATGATGATCTCATAGTTACTACTCTATTGAAAGGACTACCTATGTCCTATAAAAACTTTATATAAATGTTGCATGTCTCTAATAAGATCATAGGCATCACTTTTGATAAATTGGTTGAGTTGCTTATTCATCATGGCCTTTCTCTCCCCAATAAATCTAATAAAAGTGAGGAAGCCCATGTTACAATATCCAAGCCTAGTTCTTCTTCTTCTGGACAATAAAACTATAAGGACAAATTCATAGAGGGGGTAGAGGTTATAGAGGAGGTAGATTCCAAAATAGAGGTAGAGGATATCATTAGAGAAAATATTCAAATAAATAGTCTATCCATTCTCAATCAAATGAGATGTGTGATAGAGGATGTGGTCACAACTCTTATAAAGATAGAGGTCGAGGTAGATCAAACATTCAGTGTCATAGAAGTGGAAAATTTGGTCACAATACCTCTCAATGTAAGATTCTTTTTGACAAAATTTAGAGGCCACAAAAAGTGAATACATCTAACTCTGATTAATATGTTGACCATGATTATGATGAATATAGCAATGTTTCTCATGAATCTATATTCATTGCTTTAGGGAACATCACTTATATGGAATATGAGGCTAGATATGAGTTCATAGATGTGTGGGTTTTAGATATAGGAGTAACTAAATACATGACAATCAAGTGATACTTCTTTTGGACTTATAAATGAGATTCTCTCACTCCTATATCCTTGGTAGATAAGTCTATACACACTCCATAGGGACTTGGGTCTATTAGAATTTTGCTTCCTAATGGATCTATCAAATACCTGGAGAATGTTTGGTATGCTTACACATTGCAAAAACATCTTTTTTATTTAGTAATTATCCACAAGAAGGGTTATCAAATTGTGCTTGAAAATTTACTTATTTATATCAACTCATTGAAGGATGGATATAAAACCATGTATACAAGATATGAGGATGGAAATTTGGCTAGATTGCATTATAAAGTGCTTCTTCCCATAGTGGAACTTACAGTAGTTGTTGTCACAAGTATAGGTACATGTACTATATCTACATAGTGGTTATGGCATATCCACTATGTACATTTGAATTTTAACTCTTTAGTAGACTTGCATAGATATGGTATGGTGAGTGGTTTGCCCACTTTTTGCAAAGATAGTATTATTTTTGAATCATGTGTTTTGGGTAAACAAAACAGGGAATTTTTTCCTAAGAATTCATCATGACAAGATAATAGATGTTTGCAGTTATTTCATAGTGATGTATGTGACACGAAGAAGTCATCCATTGGAGGGTGTATTTATTTTATGTTGTTTATTAATGATTTTTATAGGATGACTTGGGTGTTTTTCATGAAAAACAAATCAAAGGTTTTCATTAAGTTTGTTTATTAGTTATACTTAGTTGAAAAATAAACTAGTTCACACTTGGCCACACTTCATTCAAATAATGGTGGTGAGTATACTTTAAATGAGTTTTTGGATTATTGTCAAGAACATGGCATTCATTGATAATATAGTAATGCTTATACTCTGCAATAGAATGGAGTATCTAAATAAATTAATAGGACTTTTGAGGGCACAACTCAAGCTATGTTATACTATAAATAGCTCGATGATAAGTTTTCGGTTGAAACCATTGGTACTGTAGTATATTTGAGAAACATGTCCCCTATAACTGAACTTTTGGGAAAAACTCCATATGAGGCTTGTTATGGGTTTAAACCAAAATTTAAAAACTTGAAAATTTGTGGATGCCTTTGTTTCACTTTAGTTCCTACCGAACATAGAACTAAGTTGGAACCATGAAGTCAAAAATCATCTTTCTTGAATATTTAAAAAATAAAAAGGGGTATCATTTATTTACATAGGATACAGGTAAATTCATAGTGAGAAGGGATGTGTTATTTGATGAATTTGGTACTATGAACACTACAATATTGGTTTTCAATTTGACAGGGTAGAGAGGAATATTGAAAAATGTGGTAAGGGATTGAATAATATAGCTAACTCTCATAGGTTGTGATATGAGACTAGTATCCTTTCTATTTCTTTTACTTCCTCTAGTACTTCACAAGTTCATGACTTAGAAAATGTTGAAATTTCTCTAAGTCTTCCTTCAACTGGTGCACATGATGAGAATTCTAGTGTTCCTTATCTAAAAATTTTGAACAAGTATTCAAAATGGACTCAAAATAATTTTTCTAACTTAATAGTAGATGAATTTGGTCTAACATTTATTAGGAGTTCTCCTAAATATGTGAAATATTTAATGGTTGTTACTACTTCTCCCACTAATCAATCCACTTTTGAGGAGGCTTCTATTGAATAGGATTGACAATACGCAATGAAAAGTGAGTATGATGCAATTCTTAACAATAATCCTTGTGTTTTGGTTGATCTTCCTCCACATATTCAACCCATTAGATGCAAATGGGTTTATAGGGTGTATATAAATCAGATGGATCCATTGATAAACATAAGGCAAGAATTGTTCTGAAAGGTTATGTGGAACAAGAAGGTATTGACTATAAATAAATGTTTACACCAACTGCCAAATGACACACTATTGTATGGTACTTGCCTTAGTAGCATAGAATGGTTGAAAAGTAATTCATATGGATGTGAAAAGTGATTTTTTGAATGGTGATTTATATGAAGAAGTATATATGAAACAACCCCAAGTCTTTGAGAAAGTGGGTGTAAAGCACAAAGTGTGTAAATTGATCAAAGCTCTCTATGGGATCAAACAGGCACCTAGGGCTTGGTATGAAAAAATGGATTCCTACTTGAATAAAATTGGATTTCAACGTAGTGCATTTGATGATACTTTCTATATTTGAGTGCAGGGTAAGAAATTGTTGATTCTTGTTATCTATATCAATGACTTGTTTATCAGAGGTAATGATGAAAACCATAACAATTCTATGAAGAATGAATTAAAAATTGCGTTTGAGATGACAAATCTTGGACTTCTTCACTATTATCTTAGCATAGAAGTAACTCAAAAAGATCAGAGTATTTTCATTTCACAATCTAAGTATATCTTTGAGTTATTAACTAGGTTTGACATGAATGATTGTAAATCTATCCTCACTCCCATGGAAATTAATTTGAAATTATCTAAGGATGATGGTAATGCCTTTTTTATGACACCAATATAGACATTCAGTTGGAGATTTGATATACTTGATGACTACCAGGCTTGATATATCATTTTTAGTTGTAATTTTATCTAGGTTTATGCATGAGCCTAGAGAAATTCATTGGCATGAAAAAAAAAGAGTACTTTTTTACCTTCAGGGAATGAAAACATATGACCTTGAGTAACACCATGATAATAAATTCAAACTATTTGGGTATTATGATGCATATTTTGGTAGATGTGTGGATGATAAAATGTCCATAATATGATACATTATGCATATAAGTTCAGTTACCATTGCTTGGTATTGTAAAAACCAAGGTACAATGGCAAATTCATTTGTAGAATTAGAATACATTGTAGCATGGGATATTTCCAAAGAAATAATCCATTTATGCTACATTCTTGAAGATGTTTAGATTTCTTAGATTGATCCTACATAGTTGTACATTGATAATCAGAGTACAATTAAGATGTCTAAAAATCTAGTCTTTCATGCCAAAAAAAATGTATGGATGTCAAATATTGCTATCTGCAAACGTTGGTGGCAAATAAAGAACTTGATCTATTTTATTTCCCAACTACTGATCATACAACTGACATTTTCAAAAAACCCCTTAATAGAATCAAATTTGAGAAATTCAAAAAAATGCTTGGCATGTGTCCAAAGTACTGACTTTGGATCATGGTGGGGTTTGTTAGGGCTTGTTCCAAAGTCTTAACATTAGGTTATGTTGTTAGGTTAATAATAAATAGTGGTAGGCAAATAATAATGTAAAGGGGCATGCATCTTTTATAATAATGGGTGTCACATGATGATTATAATGGGTGTCACATGATGTTTGTGTTATGGAAAGTCTCTCAAGACAGGAAGATCTTGCACATGGTCTATTGTTTTATTCATTGCAATCTAGTAACATTGATTCTACTTTAAGATATTTTATGTGCATTCAGTTATGCATGAAGCTCTTCTAACATTGTTGATCAGATCCTAGATCTCCAAATATATCACTTTAAGTGATCTCAAATAGATTAAACATGTGATATTCATAATTCACAGAGGAGAAAATTTACATATTTTTGTTCAAATTAATTCTTATGTAACAAAATTGACTAACATATCCTTTTTTGAAATTGTTGATGGCTTAGATAGGACTTACTAATGTTAAGGTCTAAGGCATCGCTGTAGGAAGCAATATCTCAATTTATGTGCTTTATTCATATTAAAATGGCTATTACAACTACTATGTTTCAAACTAACTCTTACCCTATTAATTGCAGGTTAACATTTATAATTGTAGAAGCTTGATTTTTTATCAAAGCAGTTAAGAATGCATATCACACTAGATACAAAGGTATACTTGATGGAAACAATTATTCTTGTAAAACATTAAGAAAAGGGGTGTTTACAACACGTGTAACCTTTATAGTGTTCACATTGATTATGAGTGAGTTGTACTATATGATTTTTATGAAGGCCAAGGAAGGTGGATGGGCACCATATGGTAGAGAGTTTGCTATTAGAATGATCAGGTAGGTTGTTGCTTATTTGGTCTCTCATGGTGGGGGTGACTGTTATTGTAGTCCACAGTGAATTGAGGGAGAGGTAGGTGGAGGATTTGTTAATGGACCAACCATAGCCTCCTAGTCAAACCAGTTTCATGTCCTTTCTTGAATCTTTTAGAGTTATTCTTCCCTAGCTATGCCTGAACTAGAATCACCCATTTTTAGGGTTTCACTATAGGATATGTATACCAGAAACAAATAAAATCCACTCTTAAACAATTTCAAACCATCTTGGTTTCATTTTGTTTTAATCTTGATAACATAACATTCTTTTAAATGTGTTTCCTTCTACATGTTAACTAATTTTTAGTTTTTGCATGTTGAATGAATGGTTATTGAATTCATTTTTTTATTTTACTTGTCTTTAGACTGCAAGGTTGTCATTTTTCTTGTGTGAACATTTAATGGTGCTTAATTTGATTAAATTATTAATTAGAATAAGCTACAACCTATTAATTGGAAACATAAAATAATGGTTGCACATATACTAGGTGTTTAATAAAATGGGGGCAAAGTAGGGGGAGAAATCCATTATGGTATTATAAAATGTCCTTTTATCTTATATAATTGTATTATGGTTTTGTACATTTCACATTTCTCCATGTGAACCGATAAAATATCAAGTAGACTTTTGAAGTTTAAAACAATCTTTCTAGTTTCTTTAGTCAACTTTCATAAGATTTTTTTGTGCTCTTTGTTAGGATAGTTTTGAAGCTTAAAACCCTCCCTCTTTGTTGCTCTTTATAAACCATGTTAATAGTCTTATCACTCTTTTTGGACCATACACCAAATTGTATTCTTTCACCTTTAGTTAAGGGGGGTTCACTCCCTTTATTCTTTATTCACCAATTTTTGTTAGAGGAAGTCAGCACACATTGATTGTCATAAATGTAATATCAATTAGACATCTCATATTGAGCATATTATTATATTAAAAGTATATTTTGTGATTTTAAAGTTTTTAATGATTTTTTTCCTACTTTATAGTTATTGTTTTCTAGAGCACTAGTTAATAAACACTACGTGATTTGTGTAAGTTAGTGGTCTTCCTTAAGGTTATCATAATACATTATATCTTCATATTCAATTTAATAACATAAATATAATCAATATACATTGAATATAAAAATAATAATAATATATATTTTGGATATTAAATCGATTAGAAGAGTTGTGACTTTATTCCTTTTTCTCTTAAGGTTAGCAGACAATTCTTGTCTCAGTGATTACGATTGTTTTTAGGTGGCAATAGGAAATAGAAATATGATAATTATGTCACAAAGAGTGTTGGTTGTATGTAAATAAGATTAATATATTATTTATTTCTATTCTACTTCAAAATTTATGTTTCCCTACATTTAGGTTTGAATTGAACTTGTGCGTATAGGTGTCTAGTCTTTTGAGGCTTCAGATCAGGATCTTCTTTAAATATTGTGTTTTCTAGTATGTGTTATTTACTCAATTATTTCATCTCTTTATCATGTTTATTTTTCAAAAAAATATTTTCTCAGCTTATAAACAAGTGAATGACTGCTAAATTAATGTAATTGTTGAGTCTTCTTTTGTATTTTAAGGGTAGAAGCAAGTATTTTCTAGATTTTAAATAAATTAAAAGAGGTGATATATATATCTGCTCAAATTTATTTATAATTTATTATTTTCTTGACTACTTCTATAATGAAAAAAAGAGCCATCTTGTTTTTAATATTAATCATGTTCTATATGCATTTTTAACATTTTATATTATGTACCATTAAGTAATAATTACTTTAAAAGTTCTAGTTGATCTATTTTTTCAAGTAAATTTTGTTTATATCTAGGCTTGAAAAGATTTTCAATGGATAAGAGTTTTAATTTTCTAGTTTTAGTAGATTTGTTTTGATATTTTATCATCTTGAAATTCTCTGGAAGTTTTCCAATACACCCATCATCAATCCACATTCTCGTCCCTTTAATCTTAAAAAGGGAAGACACATTTCCTGATGAAACATTCCTTCATATTTTATATTACAAATTCACAAATATTCATGAGCGGTTTACTATATTTTTAATTTAGCTTTTGTCAAAGGATACAAAACGTGTCTGAGATTTTCCTTACTAAAGGAAAAGACAATGACATGGGTATTTATTAATCAAAATTAAGATATACTTAATACTTTCTTATACTAAAAAAATGAAAAGAATGCATAGCTTGTCCAACTTATGAATGGGATAATTGTTAAAATGTATATTCTAAGTTGACATTTTCATTTATTTTGATGAATCAAAATATTACTATATTTTAATTATTTATAAAAAAATAAAATATAGGATATGGTGAAGTTTTATATTTTTTCATGTCTTGTATTTTAAATAACTTTAATCTAATTTTATATAGAATTATAAATCATTTGAAATCTTTTGATTTAATATGAAGAGGGGATTAGAGATCACATCAAACATTAAGATTATCAATCATTGAAAATTGACTCATATTCTTTAATAGATATAAAACATAATAGAATAAGAGTATTGATAGTCTTTACCATAACCTTTTAAAAAATAAAAAAATTAGGGAAATAAATTTCATTAAATTAATTTTAACCAAGTAATTCCATAGTCTCTTACAAATATTAATATTTTTTTAAATTTAAAAAATATAACATTTAAATAAAATTGATCAATTATTTTCATTTTCCAAATTTGGAAATCATTACAAAACTACATTCAATCAAATTATAATTTAAAACTACATTCAATCAAATTATAATTTAATATTTTTATCACTAATAGTCTAGTACCAAATTATTAGAAAGGATAGCTAGTTGCTCTAAAGTTTGTAAATAGATATTATTTTAAAATTGACTGGAAGAAACTTTGACTGTACCATTCAATATAATCAATGTCATGCAATAGATATGTGAACTCATCATCATCATCCACGAGAAAAAATATGATAAATAGCCATAACTACCATAGAAATCAAACAACTAATATTCAGATAATTATATTTGTCTAGTACTAATTCTTCATTCTTTTTTCTACTAGTTATTTATAGTACAATTTAAATAATTTTACTTGATAAAAGCTCACTCTATAGTCAATACTTAAATCAAAATTTAAAACTATTCTAAGCTCCTGCAGGGACTTGGCGCATAGCACCCTTGTTTTTATATTCATTAACTTGTATGGAGTATTTTATAGAGCTATACATAACACTAATAGAATCAAAGGAAATAGTTTTATGAAAAAGAACTTTCAAAAAAATTTAGTGAATATTTTAAAATAATTTTAAGAATAGGTATAACAAATATGTTTTTATGGTGTAATTTTTGTTGAATGTGTGCTATAATTTTTTAGGAGATAATAATTGAAATTATTTTATTATTTATTTACAATGAAAATTTAAATGAAATTTATTTATTAATAAATTTATATTTGATAGATATGAAAAATTACCAGCCATTCATTAAAAATATGAGTAATACCAAATGAGTTGTAGTCCATTCATGAGAAT
Source organism: Torreya grandis (assembly GCA_037957365.1). Classification (NCBI taxonomy): domain Eukaryota; kingdom Viridiplantae; phylum Streptophyta; class Pinopsida; order Cupressales; family Taxaceae; genus Torreya; species Torreya grandis. The sequence goes on along the minus strand of JARHVA010001700.1, from coordinate 1,503,274 downwards.
GATGGTTTAAAAGGTATTACCTATTTATCCACCAAGATATATCTTTTAGAAGATATCAAAAAAGGGATGATTTCAGTCCTGAAAGAATTTGGAAGAATGGATACCCCTCAATCTTCAATACTATACTAAAAAAACATTTTGTACACTTAATCCATATAAAAATAAAATTTTCATTAAAAAATATGAATAACAACCCTCTCAAAAAGACCTTTTTGTAAAAACACTCTTAATTATAATTTTTTTTTAAACAATTCCAAATTCATAATAATTACTACCTAAAAAAATATTATTTATTAGAAAATAAAGAGAATGCATTTGTCCTCAAGCAAACAAAAAGGTTCCTAAGAAAACATATACAATGCCAACTCATACAAAACAAGTATGGGTTGTAATTTGATTGACATTTTTTTCTTTTTTTTTTCTTGATTTATGAAAAATATGACACTTGTTAAAGTTAGATTCATATTTATTATAATCAAATTTTTAATTTTTAATATTTATTTAATGAAAAAATTAAATGTATTTATTATTATGTTAAAATTAAGTATAGATAAAATATTTTATAAATTTAAATTAAAGTTATATAAATAAAGTTTTTGATTTAAAAGTACATTTTATTAAATAAAAATTTACAAAATAAAATAAAGCAAGTCATATAAAAAATTGGTGGAAAAGTTACATCCCAAAAATACATCAGGTTAAAGAAGTTCTAAGAAAGAAACAAAATCAATTAGGTCATATCGGTTAAGAAGTCTAACACGTATGTACTAACAATCCAAAAAGGAGAATGCAAACACACAAAGAATCAAGCAATAATAGCGAATATGGTAGTCAGTGGTAGAATGTCTGCGACTTCCTTCCTTGCCCCCCCCATCAGTTGGGAGGTCTTTATCCAAGATAAGAGGCTCTCACCCATCATTCTATTGCTCTTGAGTAGTTTGTTGTGGCTTCTCAAAAGTCTATCAAGGTGGATAAATGGTAAGTGCCAGGTGTAGAAACTTGTCCTATTGGGGAGCCACCAAGCCTCCTCTACTACCACTGTCATGATGAGATGATCCACTAGGAAAATAATTATTTTCATGCCCAAGAGATGGCCAATGAGAGCAAGGAGAGAATCTCCTTTGACTCTAGGACCAACAGCTTCAAGATCGATAACGCCTGGATCCACCACCACATCCCCAAGGAGTGTGTTCAAGCAGTTCCCAACTGATAGCACAAGGGGAATTACCCTAGTGATCTTTCAGATCTTGTAAATAATGAATTTCTAACTGCACATTCTCTGTCTAGCTCTGGATCTAGTGGGTAATAGTGGAGATCACATTAATTTTGTTAGAAATTGAAAAACCAATTTCTATAGCTTCATGATTAAAACAAGGTTTATTTCTAGACTTCCAGATCTAAAATAATATATCAATGCAAAAAATTTGTTGTATCTTGTAGGAAGCAAGGCTGAGTCCCCCAAAAGAGCCATTTTCTACGTGAACATTTCAAATCTGAAGGGTCTAAAAAGAGAGTGAATCCATCTCCAAGCAAACTACGCATGAGAACAAAACCAAAAAAGGTACTTAATGGTTTTTGGGTAGTGACAAGGCTGATAAGTGGGGTTATGAACCTTCATATGCTTGAATTGGTCTCCAACAGGATCATATGAATACATAATGCTCCATAGAAAGTGAGTTTTTTTGGGTTCTAAGAGAGCCAACCATATATTTTTAAATCTCCTCATCCAGACATAATGAAGAGAGTTAAGATTCCAGTCCCTGTTGAGCACCTCAATATCTAAATGCTAGGGAATAAAAAGATTATAGCCCAACTTAGGGGCATAATGACAAAAGGAGTGGTTGTAGGCCAATTTCAATCCATCGACCATGGGTGAGAGAGAAAACTCCAATTTTATGTAGATACTCACTAGGTATGATATTCTAAATTTTAAAAAGAGATTTTTTATTTTCATTGTTATGCTAAAACCTAGCTTTCAAAATATTCCAAGGTAGCTAGTCCCGAGATATCTTATATAAAATATCTCTAATGTGTTTAATACCCTTTTTAAAAAGCCTACGACTTTTTATCCAAAGAACCATGGGAAAGGGCACATTGTGGAAATTAAGAATGGGAGACCATCAAAGAGATTGAGAATTAATAGAAAGACCATTCTTGAATCCATCTCCAACCCAATCCAAGTGAGACTTAAGCTTCTCGCAGACCTTATGTATGCTTTGTATGACAATAGAGCCAGTGATTTTGATAGGGATGGGAGTGAGGACGAGGGTATGCAAGTCAATACCCCACCATGCCTTCCTATCTAGAGGAGATACTTAAGAAATTATGTTTTTGATAAGGATCTTATAGGCTTCATCTCCTTTTAAGCTTCTTATAATCCACTTGACACTGAAATCAATGCCTTAAGCTTAATGTAAATAAGGCCAAGACTACTTGATTCCTTAGGCCTACAACAAATGGTCCAATACACTCTGTGAAACCCTTGATGGCCTTCAGAATTGGCCCAAAATAAGTCATGAAGAAGATTTTCCAACTTGATGTAGAAGGTATTAGAAGGGGCCCAACATGAAGAGTAATAAACATGCATGGCAACCAAGACCTTAGAACAAATTTAAAATTTCCCAACCCAAGTAAGAGACTTAATAATCTAAAAGGAAATTTTTTTTCATATTTTAAGAATAATTTATATATATGATGAGAATGATATATACTATTTATATTTAATACATTCAAAATTATTAAAAACAAATAAATGCTAAATCTCGTTTTAAAAGAAATAAGATTAAAAAATGAAACAAAAAAATATTTTTACCTATCCATAATAAAATTAACAAAACAAAAAAGGAAAGAAATGACATTAAAAGTAATTATAATGTTAATATTATCCCTCAATGAACATGCATCTTTTAAGTACATTTGCTCCACATCCATACACACTAATATGGTGGAAAACTGTTAAAAATATTATAATCCATAAACTGTTCAAAGATTTATAACACTAACAATTATACCAATTTTTAAATTTGAATATTATCTAAATATATATATTTTGGTATTGTGTAAAATGATAGGGCTGCAGCTTAAAATCAAATGAAAAAAGAAAGAAAGAAAATTATATAAACCATATGCATATAATGCTACTGACCATCAAACCAAAATAATTATATTTATTGATGTTTTACTAATAATGATATAATTAAATTTAATATTAAAAAAGGAGTGAATTTAGGCTTACCTAGTATTGTTCAGCTTTTTTAGCTGAATACCATTGTGCAGTATTTCATCCCTCTTTATACAAGTTTTTGATAATTTTTTTGAAAACATGCAAGGCTTTAGAATCATTGCATTTGTTTACGGTCACTATACACCCGCCCTTTTCTTGATACTGTTGGAGATATCCCATTGTGCAAGCTCAATATCAAATTCTCCACTAATTACAATGGTAACCATCCATTTTCCACATTCGACCTAGGTCTCTGTCTAATGGTATCGAGGAAAAGGAATCTTGATTGTTCCAAAACTTTTAACCAGAGCACATAATATGACTGCACTTAACCTGCCTTGAGTTTTGAGAGGAAGAACTTGACTTACTATCTTCTAGGTATGGTTTTGGAGTTCTTCTAGATTCTAAAACAGCCCTTCAGATAATCATAATAATAGTAGAAAGAAGAAAAAACAATAAACTCAAGAAAAAAAAGGGAGCTGAACATAATTCTAGTTTTTGCAGGACTGAAAATTTTTCTTTATTAATGTATATATATAAAAGAATAACCAATTTGTTACATAAATTGCAGTAGCTAAAAATATACTAGAAAAAATTATAAACTAAGCATGTAGATTACATGATTTATTCATATTCTGGATTTGGTGGTGAAAACTAACCGTCTAAACTGCTTAACTAAAACTGTTTTAAATTAAGGAATTGCATGGGTCAAAAGACCAACATGCAACACACAATCTAAAATAATTATTAAAAAACTAAATTTATGCAAGATATTCAATGGTAGTAGAACTAGATGTTCAACTAAAACTTGAGCATCAGTTATCGACATACCCCCCCTTGATGCTGAGAGGGCTCACTATCTGATTTCTAAGTGTCAAAAATTGATCCTTTGAAACTAGATTCATGAAGATATCTACCAACTATTATTTAGTGTGGATGTATTTTAGTTCTACCACCTTCATCTACACTAAATCTTGGATAAAATGATGCTTTAAATCAAAATGTTTTGTCCTACTGTGATGGACTAGATTCTTGGCCAATTTAATAGCACTAATGTTATCATAAAAAATAATTGTGGGCTGAACTTGAATCTCTCCAATTTCTTCAAGAATTTTTCTAAGGCATGATGTTTGTGTACCTGCTGAAGTGACTGCAACATACTATGCTTCTGTAAAATAAAGGGTAACTATACTTTGCTTATTTGAGCTCCAAGTAATCAAACCAGAACCAAAAGAAAAATAATTCCAAAATGTCAACTTTCGGTCATCCAAACTACTCCCAAATAAAAATCACTAAAACCAATAAGATTGAACCTTTTAGAAGTGTAGTAATGAATACCAAAATCTAGAGTGCCTTTCACATACCTCAAAATTATCTTAGCTGCCTTCATATGTATATCTGATGGCTCTATCATGTACCTTGAAATAAGTGAAATTGAATAAGCAATATCAGGTCTTGTGTGAGTTACAAACATTAAGCTTCCAACAATACTTCTATAGGATGTCTCATCAACTCTTTTAGCACCATCATCTCTACACAACACAACTCCATGAGCAACTGGAGTGGAGACTGGTTTACAATCAACCATATCAAGTTTCTTCAACATATATTTAGCATACCTTGTTTGATAAATGTAAATTTTATTCTCCCTTTGATAAACCTCCATTCTTAAAAAATATTTCATGAGGCCTAAATCTTTCATCTCAAATTCATTCATTATGGAAACTTTGAATTCATCCTTCATCATAGAACTGCTACCCATTTACAACAAGTCATCAACATACAAACTTACAATCAGAATATCATTAACTTCTTGTTTGTAGTAAAGTCTAGGTTCACTCTTACTTCTTTGAAAGTCATTCTCTTAAAAATATCCATCAATCCTAGCATACCATGCTCATGGTGCTCATTTGAGGCCATACAAAGCCTTCTTCAAATTGTAGACATGATTTTCTTTTCCTTGCACTTCAAAACCTTGTGGTTGTTTCACATATACTTCTTCTTCTAAGTACCCATTCAAGAAGGCACTTTTCACATCCATGTGATGGATGCTCCAATTATTTTGAGATGCTAATGAAATCAGCATTCTAATGGTCTCGTGTCTTGCTACTAGTGCAAATGTCTCTTCATAATCAATGCCATACTTTTGTGTGAAGCCTTTAGAAACTAATCTCACCTTATGCCTTTTAACACTTCCATCACTATTACATTTAGTCTTGTAGACCCATTTGGTGCCAATCTTCTTCTTGTCATGTGGAAGCTTTGTAAGCTACCAAGTTCCATTCCTATGAATAAAATCCATCTCTTCTTGCATTGCTTGCATCCAAACCTCATTAGTATATGCATATTCAAAACATGATGGTTTAAAATCAGCCTTGGTAAGTAAAGCAAAATTCAGTGTCTCGCCTCTTGTATTTTCTTCATGTGCTTAATTTGAACTACTTTGATAAATGTCAGTCAATCTTCTTACCTTCCTTGTAGAACTAGGACTTGAATCTAGACTTACACTTGGAATTGAACAACTAGATGAGGGGTTACTTGGTGGATTTGTAGCACTTGGAAAAGAAATATTAGTGGGTTTCCCATGATCAATATCATCCATAATAACTTCATTTAAAATATATTTTGACTTTTCCATATGGGATTTTTGATGACCATAAACTCCCCCTTCATCAAAAATCATATCTCTTGATACAATAAGCCTATTAGTGAGAGATTATATAACTTGTAAGTTTTACTTTCCTCACTATATCCAAAAAAAATACATGATTCACTTTTGGGATCTAACTTTTACCTCTTTTGATCAGGAACATGAACATAATAAGCTAAGCAACTAAAAACCTTGAAATAATTAACATTTGGCTTTTTCTCATACCAAACTTCATATGGAGTCATCCTATCAAGTGCACTAGTGGGACTCCGATTGAGAATATATACTATTGTAGCAACTGCATCTCCTCAAAAAGACTTTCTTAATCCCTTTGTTTGTAGCATGCTTCATGCCATCACCATTGTATGATTCTTCCTTTTAGCTACACCATTTTGTTGAGGTGTGTATGCAAGGGTGAATTGTCTTCTAATGCCATGCATATCACAATAACCTTGAAAGGATTTTGAACAAAATTTTCCTCCATGATAAGTCCTTAGGCATTTGATTTTTCACCTTTTATCATTTTCTACAAGGGATCTAAACCTCTTGAATGTCTCAAGAGCTTCACCTTTGGTCTTGAAAAAATAAACCCAACACTATCATGAGTAATCATCAATAAAGGTAATGAAATATGATGACTTACCCAAACTATTTATTTGCATAGGACCAAAAATGTCTAAATGAACTCACTGGAGTGGATAATGGGCCTTCCATGCATTGCATTTTGTAAATTTATCTCTTGCAAATTTTCCTTCAGCACGTCCTTCACAAACTTCTTTGTGCTCTTATACCTTAGGCAAACTAGAAACTAATGCTTTTGTTGTTATAATCTTCAAACTATGAAAATTTAAATGCCCATACCTGAGATATCACAAGGAACTTGTATCCTTATATGCCATATTGACAAGGTCCCTGTTATGTTCACCAAACTTCAATGGGAACATCCTATTCTTTGTCATAGGCACAACTATTACCACCCTATTTCCTTGATTCTTATCATAAATTATATATTGTTGATTTTCAAATACAACTTTATAATTCTTCTCACATAATTGTCCAACACTCAACAAATTATGCTTTAACTTTAGAGTGTAATAAATGTCTTTAACACTCTTCATACCTTCTTTTGTATGGACTTTCATAGCTCATTTTGCAACAACCTCCAATGATTTGTCATCACCAAGATTGATCTTAGATTTAAAACTTTCATCCATTGTAGAAAAAAGTTTTTCATTCCCTGACATGTGGTTAGAACATCCTGAATCTAAATACCAAACATCTTTAGAAATATTTTCAGCTTTGTTATAAGATAAAAATAAATTATTTGGAGGATTCTCATCACCTTCTTGAGCATAATGAACACTTTTAGAATTATGAAATTATTTTAATCTACACTCATATTTAAAGTGGCCATACCTATTACCATGTTAACATTGGATATTTCTTTTATCACATCGACCTCTACCTCTTCCTCTGAAACCACCTCTTCCTTGAAAACCACCCCTGCCTCTATTTCATCTTGAGTAATTCTAATTTTAACCTTTGCCTTGGCCTTGATTAATTTTGATGCTACTATTGGCATCTTCACTCTTTGTGATTTGTAATTTAGAGGAAAAGACTTTCTCATCACTTTCTCCAAATGAATCTCTCAATCTTTCTTCATGAGACATCAAAGATCCAACTAGATGATCAAATTGAAGGGTAGACAAATTCTTACTTTCTTCTATGATTATGGAAACATGGTTCCACCTTAGTGTGAGAGTCCTCAACACCTTTTTGATCACAACCTCATTGTTCACAATTTCACCAAGTGTAGCCATCTTATTGACCACATATTTTACTCTAACGCAATAGGTACTCACACTTTCAACTTCTTGCATCTTCAAATTCTCGAATTCTCTCTTCAATGTCTATAACTTGACAACTTTGACTTGATCACTACCTTGGTAAGCTTCTTTTAGAGTCTTCCAAGCATCCTCTACTATCTTTGCTTCTGCAATTCATGGAAATAGGCTTTTATCTAGAGCTATTTAAATATAAAATAAGGCTTGAGCAATCTTCTTCTTAGCATCCTTCTTAGCTATTTTATCATTTGTTGTGAAAGCATTACAATCAAATGGCTACACATAACCTGATTCAACAATCTCTCACAAATATTTTTCTATCAAAAAAGTCATCATTTTGATACACCAATAATCATATTCATTTCCATCAAATTCCAGAATGGTCAAGGAGTTAGAATTTGACATGATAAATCTTTGAAAAAATTCCAACTACTAAATCTTTAACCCAAAAAAAAATACCAGCTCTGATACCAAATGTAGATTCTAAAACAACTCTTCAGATAATCATAACAATAGTAAAAAAAATAAAAAAAAACATTTAACTCAGAAAAAAAGGCGCTGAACATAATTTTGTTTTTGCAGGTTTGAAAAACTATCTTTATTAATGCATATATATAAAAGAATAACCAAATTTTTACATAAATTTTAGTAGCTAAAAATATACTAGAAAAAATTATAAACTAAGAATGCTTTATTCTTACGTTGGATTTGGTGGTGAAAACCAAGGTGAAAACTAACCGTCTAAATGGCTTAACTAAAACTATTCTAAATTAAGGAATTACATGGATCAAAAGACCAACATGCAACACACAATCTAAAGGAATTCTAAAAAAACTAAATCTATGCAAGATAGTCATTAGTAATAGAACTAGATGTTCAACTAAAACTCCAGCATCAATTACAACATACTCCCCCTTGATGCTGAGAGGGCTCACTATCTAATTTTTGAGTGTCAAGAATTGATCCTTTGCAACTACCTTCGCGAAGATATCTGCCAACTATTCTTTAGTGTTGATGTGTTTCAGTTTTACTACCTTCATCTGCACTAAATCTCTGATAAAATGATGCTTTAAATCAAAATGTTTTGTCTTGTTGTGATGGATTGGATTCTTGGCCAATTTAATAGCACTAATGTTATCACAAAAAATAACTATGGGCTGAACTTGAATCTCTCCAAGTTTTTCAAAAAGTTTTCTAAGCCATAATGCTTGTGTGCCTGCTGAAGTGACTGCAACATACTCTACTTCTGTAGAAGAAATCACAACTATACTTTGCTTCTTTGAGCTCCAAGTAATCAAACCAGAACCAAAAGAAAAAAAAATCAGAGGTTGACTTCAGTCATCCAAACTACCTCCCCAATCAGAATCACTAAAACAAACAAGATTAAATCTTTTAGAAGTGTAGTAATGAATACCAAAATCTAGAGTGCCTTTCATATACCTCCAAATTCTCTTGGCTACCTTCATATGTATTTATGATGGCTCTATCATGTACCTTGAAATAAGTAAAACTGAATAAGCAATATTAGGTCTTGTGTGAGTTAGAAACATTAAACTTTTGACAATACTTTTATAGGTTGTCTCATCAACTCTTTCAGAACCATCATCTCTACATAACACAACTCCATGAGCAACTGGAGTGGAGACTAGTTTACAATCAACCATATCAAGTTTTTTCAACATATCTTTAGCATACTTTGTTTGACAAATGAAAATTTTATTCTCCCTTTGATAAACCTCCATTCTTAAAAAATATTTCATGAGGCCTAAGTCTTTCATCTCAAATTCATTCATCATGAAAACTTTGAATTCATCCTTCAGCATAGAACTGCTACCCATATACAAAAAGTCATCAACATACAAACTTACAATTAGAATATCATTACCTTCTTGTTTTTAGTAAGGGGTAGGTTCACTCTTACTTCTTTGAAATCCATTCTCTTGAAAATATCCATCAATCCTAACATACCATGATCTTAGTGCTTTTTTGAGGCCATACAAAGCCTTCTTCAACTAGTAGACATGATTTTATTTTTCTTACACTTCAAAACCTTATGGTTGTTCCACATATACTTCTTCTAAGTACCTATTCAAGAAGGTACTTTTCACATCCATATGATGGATGCTCTAATTCTTTTGAGCTGATAATAAAATTAGTATTTTAATGGTCTCTTGCATTGCTACTGGTGCAAATGTCTCTTCATAATCAATGCCATACTTCTAGGTGAAGCCATTAGCAACTAATCTTGCTTTATGCCTTTCAACACTTCCATCACTCTTACATTTAATCTTGTAGACCCATTTGGTGCCAATCTTCTTCTTGTCATGTGGAAGCTTTGTAAGATACCAAGTGTCATTCTTGTGAATAGAATCCATCTCTTCTTGCATTGCTTGCATCCAAACATCATTAATATATGCATCTTCAAAACATGATGGTTCAAAATCAGCCTTGGTAAGTAAAGCAAAATTTAGTGTCTCACCTCTTGGATTTTCTTCATGTGCTTGATTTGAAATCCTTTGATATATGTCACTGAATCTTCTTACCTTTCTTGTAGAACTAGGACTTGAATATATGCTTACACTTGGAATTGAACAACTAGATGAGGGGTTACTTGGTGGATTTGTAGCACTTGGAATAAAAATATTAGTGGGCTGCCCATGATCAATATCATCCATAATAACTTCATTTAAAATAGATTTTGACTTCTCCATATGGCCTTTTTGATGACCATAAACTCCCCTTTCATCAAAAATCACATCTCTTGACACAATAAGCCTATTAGTGAGAGGATTATATAACTTGTAAGCCTTACTTTCCTCACTATATCCAACAAAAATACATGACTCACTTTTAAGATCTAACTTTTGCCTCTTTTGATCAGGAACATGAACATAAGTTAAGCAACCAAAAATTTGAAATAATTAATATTTAGCTTTTTCTCATACCAGGCTTCATATGAAGTCATCATGTCAAGTGCACTAGTGGGACTATGATTGAGAATATATACTATTGTAGAAACTACATCTTCTCAAAAACAATTGCTTAATCCCTTTGTTTATAGTATGTTTTGTGCCATCTCCACCACTATACGATTCTTCCTTTTAGCTACACCATTTTGTTGAGGTGTGTATGCAGTGGTGAGTTGTCTTCTAATGCCATGCATATCACAATAACCTTGAAAGGCTTTTGAACAAAATTCTCCTCCACGATCAGTCCTTAGGCATTTGATTTTTCACATTTTGTAATTTTCTACAAGGGCTCTAAACCTCTTGAATGTCTCAAGAGCTTCACCTTTGGTCTTCAAAAACTAAACCCAACACTGTCGTGAGTAATCATCAATAAAAGTAATGAAATATGATGACTTACACAAAATCTGTCTGTATAGGACCACAAATGTTTGAATGAACTAACTAGAGTGGATAATGAGCCTTCCATGCATTTCTTTTTGGTAATTTCTCTCTTGCATATTTTCCTTTAGCACATCCTTCACAAACTTCCTTGTGTTCTTCAACCTTAGGCAAACCAAAAACTAATGCTTTTGATGTTAGAATCTTCAAAATATAAAAATTTAAATGCCCATACCTGAGATGCCACAACCAACTTGTATCCTCATGTGCCATATTGACAAGGTTCCTATTATGTTCACCGAACTTCAATGGTAACATCATATTCTTTGTAATAGGCACAACTGTTACCACCCTATTTTTTTGATTCTTATCATAAATTATACATTGTTGATTTTCAAATATAACTTTATAATTCTTCTCACATAATTGTCCAATACTCAACAAATTATGCTTTAACTTTAGAGCGTAATAAATGTCTTTAACACTCTTCATACCTTCTTTTGTATGGACTTCCATAGCTCCTTTTGCAGAAACGTCCAATGATCTGTCATCACCAAGCTTGATCTTGGATTTAAAACTTTCATCAATTGTAGAAAAAAAAAATTCATTCCCTGACATGTGGTTAGAACATGCCGAATCTAAATATCAAACATCTTTAGAAATATTTTCAGCTTTGTTATAAGATAAAAATAAATTATCTGGAGGATTCTCATCACCTTCTTGAGCATAATGAACGATATTATCATTATTACCTTGTTTTAATCTACACTCATAATTAAAGTGGCCATACTTATTACAATGATAACACTGGATATTTTTTTACCAAATCGGCCTCTACCTCTTCCTCTGAAACCACCTTTTCCTCTGAAACCACCTCTACCTCTATTTCCTCTTGAGTAATTCCAATTTTGATCTTTACCTTGGCCTTGATTACTTTTGATGCTACTATTGGCATCTTCATTCTTTGTGATTTGTAATTTGGAGGAAAAGGCTTTCTCATCACTTTCTCGAAATGAATCTCTCAAACTTTCTTCATGAGACATCAAAGATCCAACTAGATGATCAAATTGAAGGGTAGACAAATTCTTGGTTTCTTCGATAATTATGGCAACATGGTTCCACCTTGGTATGAGATTCCTCAACAACTTTTTGATCACAACCTCATTGTTAACATTTTCACCTAGTGTAGCCATCTTATTGACCATGTCTTTTACTCTGACACAATAGATACTCACACTTTCAACTTCTTGCATCTTCAAATTCTTGAATTCTCTCTTTGATGTCTATAACTTGACAACTTTAACTTGATCACTACCTTGGTAAGCTTCTTTTAGAGTCTTCCAAGCATCCTCTGGTGTCTTTGCTCCTACAATTCGCGGAAATGGGCTCTTATCTAGAGCTATTAAAATTTGAAAAAAGGCTTGAGCATTCTTCTTCTTAGCCTCCTTCTTAGCTATTTTATCATTTGCTGTGAGGGCATTCCAATCAGCCGGGTCTGCATAACGTAATTCAACAATCTCCCACAAATCTTTTTCTATCAAAAAAGTCATCATTTTGATACACCAATAATCATACTCATTTCCATCAAATTCTGGAATGGGCAAGGAGTTAGAATTTGACATGATAAATCTTTGGCAAAATTCCAACTACTAAATATTTAACCCAAAAGAAAATCCCAGCTCTGATACCAAATGTAGAATTTGAAACAGCCCTTCAGATAATCATAACAATAGTAGAAAGAAGAAAAAAACAATTAACTCAGAAAAAAAAAATGGCTCTGAACATAATTATGTTTTTGCAGGGTTGAAAAACTGTCTTTATTAATACATATATATAAAAGAATAACCTAGTTGTTACATGAATTACAGTAACTAAAAATATACTAAAAAAAAATTATAAACTAAGCATGCAGATTACATGCTTTATTCCTACGTTAGATTTGGCGGTGAAAACCAAGGTGAAAACTAACCGTTTAAACTGCTTAACCAAAAATGTTCTAAATTAAGGAATTGCATGGGTCAAAAGACCAACATGCAACACACAATCTAAAGGAATTCTAAAAAAACTAAATCTGAGCAAGATATTCAGCGGCAGTAGAACGGATGTTCAACTAAAACTCCAGCATCAGTTATCGACAGTTCTTTGTCAAGGACACGGTCTGCAATGGAGGGACGGCCATCCTTATCAATTTGACACACTGCTTCGGTGCCAACCATGTTAATAAAGAGATTTGATATATCTATAGACGAGCAATCATGAGCTGCTTCCCCAATTATAGAGGTCGCCACTGACGGCAGTCTCTGCATTTTAGAGAAAATACATGTAATTGTCTCAAACCATTGATATGGTATTAATTATATATATATATATATATGTATGGGGATAGGGTATTATATATATAATTATGGTGGATTTCTATATGTTCAATACTGCAAGCTTTGCAGCCATATCAAATCCTCCTGATATTGTTTTCAGTGCTGCACAGAACTTTCCTGTAAGAGAATACAGTGTGTTGACAAATGTCAAATCCACTTCTACTAGATTTATCATGGATTCAAGTTGGAGAGAGGCCAGGTTGGGACAATGCTTTCCACTAACTGAGACCTTGTATACAAGTTGTACATCACAAATCTTTATGGTTCGAAGGTTACTCAAAGGAGAATCAAAAGTAGTTGGCACTCCATTTTTCAGATCCAGTTCCCCACTCAATCTGAATTGGCATAAAGTTAAAGTTGAACTTTTAAGTTTTCTGAGAACTTCTGATAAGGACTTCCCTGAAATCAACATGGCATTCCCTTGTCCAGTTTTCCCTTTTAAGACTAGATCTTGTAACTGATTTAACATTCCTAATGAACTGGGTAACCCTTCCAATGATATTTGTTGAAGCACCAACTCTTTCAACTGGAAAGGTGCCTGAAATTCGCAAGTAACATATTTCGTATTGATTTTGAATGGTAAACGATCTTCACAAAACTCATACTTCATTTAGTCCACTACTAATAGATACATGATTGATGATAAAGAACATAATACCTGTGCACTGCTGTGCCACAATCTTTTGAGACATCCAAAGACAATTCTCAAACGCTGCAAATTCTGAAGAGGAATCCTTGAAGGAATGCTCATGAGTTGATCTTCACGCAGGTAAAGCTCAAGCGATAACAAAGTAGTTGATGTTTCAGCACAATCATCGAAGTTCCCTAAAAAGTACGTAATTCGACCCCCAATGGATGACTCTTTTAAGGAATGGAAACACCTGAAACTATGCCCATTCATTCCAGTAAGGATGCTTTTGAATCCTTTTAATTCCTGCATTCAAAGATGAAAGTCGAATTAGTGCCACAGTACGAAAAAAGAACAGATATACTAAAGGGTTTTAAAATTTTGAATGTAAGTATAACCAAATGGCACAGAAATGTAGAGCTAGAAGCACACCATAAATTTAAGATCTTGGGGACACCACAAGCGACGAAGGCGGCTCTGTTCATCTGCCATTTCTCTCCCCAAATCACGGAGATGGTCATGCATTGACAAAACAAGATCGGGCTTGTTCATCATCAACCATTTATCTTCCCAATAAGTCATTTCAACTTCAACAACAAGACACTTATCTTCCAGGGATTGAAGTGCATGCTCAGCTTTCGATCTCGATCCCAATCTGTCCCATATTCTTATTGCTACACTCTTCAGTTTGCCACTGAAAAAACATGAAATGTCCATGAATATCTCTTTTTGCTCTTTGTACAATGCATCATAGCTTAATTTAAGCCTGTGCTTTATGTCTCCTGGGAGTGTTCTATGAATCTTATCCAATTCCAATCGCCAATAATGCTTGTCCGTACTACCAGAAACTTGCCCACCTAACAGTTTGAGGGATAGAGGTAAACCCCCACGCTCTTCCATGAAGCTGTCAACCAAATCCTCATATCCGCTGGATGGATAGGGTTGTCGAAATGCATGCCAACAAAAGAGCTCTCTACCATGCTCCTCATTCATTTCTTTCATCTTATATCGAACTGTAATTGTAGCCTGCATTAGCCCCCTTTCATCACGGGCTGTGACAAGTACCAAACTTTAGAATTCAGCCTCTCTGTCAGTACCAGAGCATTCGGCTGATCCATGTGATTGATAACGTCTAGAACAATAAGGAAACGCAAAAAGTGGCCTCTTCCCAGACGATACCTAAGATAACTTGTTCCTTCATCTGTACTTTGAAAGTTGGGATGATCTTCCTTGAACAGATCTTTGAGGAGTTTGATTTGCAAACAAGGCATTTCACTTTTGTCAAACGCTTCTCTCACGTCAAACAGAAAACTGGATCCATCGTACTCTGAATGTTTGCGGTTGAAGATTTCTTTGGCCAGAGTTGTCTTGCCGCACCCACCCATTCCAAAGATCCCAATGATCTGAACGTTTTGTTTTCCCTTATGGTGGCTGCACTGCCTTTCAAAATCATCCACAATTTCATCCAGTCCCACTGAATGATCAGCAACATCTAACGGAATTTTCCGTTCTAACTCTTTAAACACAGCAGAAGCGATATGTTTACATAATTTATCATGATCACTTAAAATTTATAAGGGGTATCAGGAAAACATCGTTCTATGATAAAGTCAAAGTTTTCACAAATAGAAATGGTAAATAAAAGAAAAACATTCATTGATCAATGGAAAACACAAGTGTCTTACTCATTATGCTTGCTGCATTCGTAGCCAGAGATCCATGAAACAGAATGTAGGGCTTCATTCCATTCCTTGAGTTTGTTGAGGTATCTGCCTTTCTCTTTATATGTAGCAAATGCATCTGCATACACGCCCTTTTCGATGTACCGGAGATCCGAAGGCGCCACATCATAGAACACAGGAATAATCTTAACCCCTGTTTGTAGCATGAGAACAAGTTCAGCTAAACACCAATTAGACTGTGCATATCCTCTGGAGAAGATTGCTATGTGTACTGAAGCAGAGTAGATGGCGTTCTTTAGTGTAGATGGAATGGAATCTCCCAATTCGATCTCTTGAGAATCAAGAAATGGCAGGAAGCCCATTTTCTTGATTGAATTGTGGAGTTGGAGAGCCAGAGTATCTTTGACATCGGGTCCTCTATGGTTGATGAATACATCAAACAATCTTGGAGGTGCACTTGATCTTTCAATACCACTGAAAGGACCATATTCCACAATTTCTTGAGAAGATGAAGCAGCAGAAGTAGATGCCATTAATGAAAGATTGTATCTAAAGGCCAAATTACTAGAAAGGGAAGATGGAAAAAGAACCAAGCACAGAGTGGATTGGGTTTGCTTCAGAGTGCAAAAAAATAAATGATGATTAAGGGATAAGTGTAAGTAGCACTAAAAAGATTCATTGACACTAAAATGGTAATTATAAAGCTACCGTCCAAAAAATATTATTATTGAAAATTATAAAGCTACCGTCCGAAAAGATTGTGCTCTTAAAAGAATCGCTGGAAGAAGTCCTTTGTTTGTGGGTCTCGTGAAGAATCGTTGTCGGTCAATTGATCGTGTCTTGCAATGAATTATGATTTGTTCAATTCGTGTGGGCCACTAAATGTTATTCCTCTCTTTTCTTGTGGGCGATTAGATGTTAAACTTATCTTTCATTGTGTTTCTCTGATTTGATGGGAAGAAATGTAGAAAATATATATTTTTAGCATAGTTTATCATTAACTTACAAAAAATTAAAGTTATGGGTTTTACAATTATGTTTGGAGTTGTAGTTATGTATCACACATATTAGAATCAGAGTCCCAACATAGTTTTATTAAATGTGAATGTAATTTTGAATAAGAATTTTGAACCTCCTCTCCTTAGATGCGGAGATGCAACTACATGAAATGTTCCTAAACATCCTTTCAGCACAAGAGAGTGATACATAAAGATGAATTTCACAAGTGTAGCAAAAGATATTGCAAGTGTTGACACTAACTTGAATTATGGAGTAGAATAATGGATACTTACTTCCCTCGCCCCCCCTCCCGACCACCCCCGCCTCCCCCTCCCTCTCTCTCTCTCTCTCTCTCTCTCTCTCTCTCTCTCTCTCTCTCTCTCTCTCTCTCTCTCTCTCTCTCTCTCTCATGGATAATGGCATGGATTAAATTGGTATAAATGCAATGCTCTTAGTATATGACTCACAATTAGGTTGGCTCGATCATTAGTAAGAAACAATAATTAAGGCACATAGAGCACAACCAAAGGTAGAAGGACCCAAAAAATGATGAATGACAACATCAGTGGCCCTGCCAATCTAGCCCAAAGAAGGATCAACAAATCGTTGTTCCCATCCTAGGTGAAATTATAACACCTAATTCAAATCACAGAATAGGTATGTGTACAAATAGGCGCGAGGTTGAAAACTGAATGATTTATATAAGTATAAGATGCATTTGGAAGGCTTAAGATCAAATGGGGGTATTGTTGGGTAGGATAAATCCTAGAAGCAATCAATTATATACAAGTGTAGCAAGCATGACAAAACATGGGAAACACGCTAGGAAAAGCTATTGTACAAAAATTAGGTGTTTACATAATGCCCTTACTTTGATGTGCATATGTGAGTGAATGCATACATGCGTCAAAGTATATAAAGATAATTTTCTTAAGTATGCACCTTCACCTACCTAGAGAAGAGTGGGAGAATGGAATGATGTTCAAGGTAAGCTTCATCCACATTGAATCTATCGACACCCTTGAAAAAAATTGTCAAATGTTACAAGTAGTCAACGTTGCAATAATAAACTTTAACTTTAACTTTGAATTTAAAAAGACCATAGGAATGACTACATGTGCTTTGTATATAATCAAATGATGCCACCATGTGCAAAATGATGCTCATATTCTAATTATTTCAATTTAAAAAGTTTTTGAAAGTGTTTAATCATAGCTAACACTTCCCTAAGAGTTTTGTGAACCCAATATGCTTTTTAATCAAGGAAATACACAAATTTTAATGTCAGAGAGCCCCAACTATTTCTTATAAACCTTCACATTGTGTCAAATAAAAAAATGCTTGGGAAAATATAATATAAAAACTACCCAAATAATTTTTTTCTTTGTTTATTTGCTCAATATTTTTTTGAAAAATGTATTAATATATACCTCCCTTTTGAGGTGAAAGACTAAATAACATGTGCCTTTAGTGACTCATCTCAAAATAATAGAGTTACAAGTGCCATGTTGATGCAAAGGTATGGGGGAGAAGTCTCCATAACATCAACATCTGGTTCTAAACTTACTTGACCACAATCACTTGCTAAGGTTTTATCTTTAATCTTCTTTGCACAATCTAGTTTCTCCCTTGGTCTTTGGGATAATGGGATCTTTGACTTGATATATTTTTATTGTATTATTAGTAACACTTCTTGATGACACTTACCCCTCACATGGCAGTCACATTCATTATTTTCCTCAATCAATTCATTCCCTTCTCAAACTTCTTCTTGTGCTTTCACTAGCTTTCACTAAGCAACCAAACTGTAGGTCTCAAGTGCCAATTTTTGACATAAATTTTAAGGAGTCAATCTCATTTCATTGATGGCCTTAAATTATCATAACATGCCTATCTTAACCTCTTACAATTTTTCAAATAGACTTCACCCTTCAATTCCATACACAACTTTCACAATGTCCTCATAAGGCTTGCAACCTTTTTTTGGCATTGTCCTTTGTTTTGGTCAAACTAGACACTATTTTGAAGATATAATCACATTTATCATAAATTTATATGTCCTTTAATTTGTATCTAAATTTTCATAACCTGACTCCATTTATAGATCATACTTCCTTTGGAAATTACCCCTCTTTTAGACCTAATTAGCCCTTAAGCACACCCTAGGTCTAGTAACCATAATGTACAGACACTATTTTGAAGATATAATCACATTTATTACAACTTTATATGTCCTTTAAGTTGTATCTAAATTTTCATAACCTGACTCCACTTCTAGATCATACTTCCTTTGGAAATCACCCCTCTTTTAGACCTAATTAGCCCTTAAGCACACCCTAGGTCTAGTAACCATACTGTACAGCCTCCAATCAAACCAAAACCTTCTTATTCACTTTATTCATATCAATTTATGTTGTATCACAAGTCTCTATAATTTTTTAAGGGTTAAAACTCTTTAAATCTCTAAAACCCTAATCTCATGCTTTTTTAACCCTACATAGGCCTGAGAGCCTTCATAAATCATTTTATTGAGTTGGGTGGTGTTTAAAAAGGCCCAAATTCCACCACTATTTTTTTTTTGGTTTCCTTCACCTTATTAAATAGGTTTTATACCTTATTCAATCCGTCAAATGCTTAGATACAACCAACTACAGTGGACTATGTTTGCTTTCCATTAACTGTGCAATGTGTCTGTGTTCTATTCTACATCAAATATATTATTAACCCTACCTAGGTTATTACATAAGGTTCACCCACATTTATATGTCCTTAAATTCACCTCAATTTAGATCCATTAATATCCATTGGTTCATTGCACTTCCTTTAGTACCCTCCCTGACTGTGTAAATAGGGGTAGCACTGTCTTGACTATATTGTGTTTTCCTAAATTTATACACATGTCACACGATTAATAACATGACAATGATCTATATTGAATCCATTATAGTCATAACCATACTCTATAAACATAAGCATTCTCCACTTTCTCTCCACTTACCTTCCATAGTATTCTATAATAGGGTTTGCCTATTGCATAGGGTTCTCTTGACTAAGAAAACATGGTATGACTATTAAATTAGAACAATCACTCTCTCAAGCTTATGTAATGGTATCCTTTATTCATTTGGAATTAAAAAAACCCTCTATCAATCTATACTTCTTTTTACTAAGCATTTGCCATTAAGAACTAAGTCTTTACCTTGTTTCCTAACTGTGATACATTCTATAGGGTTTTCATGATTCAATGGCCTTTTAATCTTAGTCACTCTTTTTACATAGGTTATCAAAACCCTTTGAAGGTTTTTACTCTCTCAACATATATAAGGGTGTATTCCATAATTAATTCCACCTCTAAATTGTAACAACACACTCAAATACCTTCATTTTAAGGTTGTAACCTACAACCACTTCTTGGCTATCTCCATCAACCAACTAGTAACCTACAACTTCACACAAAGATCAACATACACACGGCCTCAATTTCCTTCAAGGATAATATATGATTCACAAAAACTCAATTTTTTTCAAGAACATAAACTTACATAACTAATCCTTTCTTTATTCATTGTATTCATCAAAACATACAAGTTTGGTCCATCACAGGACTCTATCGTCACTCTTTTGGAGTTTTATACAGTTTTTTTCATTCTCAAGTTATCCTCTCTCCTCTTGGAGATCTCTCTACTCTATCCTATTCCAACCAACCAATTATAATTAATTTTCTCTTTATTTCAATGTTGGCTTCATGGTAGTTACATCAACTTGGTTGTCATAACCAAATTCAACATATACTAGTGATTTACATTAGTTGAACTTCATATGACTTGGCTTAATGACTCAAGTTTATTTAGTTTCCAAATACTCCCTACATGACTCTTTATACTTTGACAATACTTCCACTCTCATAACCACCTTTTACCATGATTGGGTCATTCTTGTCTTATGACAATATTTAAAAATTCAAATTATTAGTTTTGGAGGGAAAACTCCAAAGACTCACAAAACTCACTCCTAGGACTCTTAGGACTCAAAAATTACCTTAATTACATAGATGGACCTTAAAATGTCTCTTTATGCCCATTTTCATTCTAAGTTTGACCAACTTTGACCTTTATTGATAGAAACATAAATATGAAGTTTTCTAGATTGATGCTCCTACATCACACGTGTAATAAGATTAAAAATATCCAATGCCATTTTGAAATTTGTATAAAATGTATCCATAGGATGTGTAATATCTATATTTTCATGAAATTAGTTTGATTAATAACAATCAAAGTGATAGAAAATATACAAGAACACACATAGGACATCAAAGCTCAATAAACATAAAAAGACTACAAATGTATAAAGATAAACACAATGCAAACCTCATTTGTAGCTTTCTATTTGTTGGGATGCAGCTCATATGTAGCTTCAAATGGTCCTTGTTCATGCTAATTTTTGGTTAGTCATCTCCATTCAAGATATGGATCATGTGGAGAAGAAAGGGTCAATGCACAAATGGTGTTTTGACAATATTTCATTATATGAATTGATCAATCAAATTTTGATAGGGATTTGATATTAAACTTGTGTACACTAAATTAGAGTGTAAAAGGGTGTATTTATAATGATCTTGGGTCAGTGAGTACCCTTCATCTTGAAATCAACATGAATTGTTATGAATGAGCCCTCAAACGTGCACATGGATCAAGCATGTGGATCATTGATATGAGCCCTTCATATTAATTGAGATGAAGGGTGGAGAATGATCTTTGTAAATATCAATGAAGGTTACATATAATCCCTTAATCTTGTTTCTAAGATGAAGGGTGAAGAATGTTCTTTATAAATATCAAAGATGAATGAATGTGGTCCCTCCATTTTGTTTCCAAGATGAAGGGTGGAACATCCTATCCAAGAAAACACATGAATCTCAAATGTGGGCCCTTCATCTTATTTCAAAGAAGAAGGGTGGAGAATAATCCCTTTCATTGTCAATTTTTTTGATAAATTGGTGTGCTCACAAGGGTATATTCTTAGGATCTTAAGATTCTCTTTTACATGAAATATCTTTTGGAAGGGGACAAGAGGAGAATTAGCCATTACAATTAAGTAAATATTTCCAAAAACCTATTTAATTAATGCTAATGTAATTATTTGATTATTTGACTGAATTGGAAAAGGAAAATGTGATTGAACAGAGAATTGATCAAAGAAGAGGTATTTGAATAGAGAATTTGATCAGAGAATTGATAATTGAATAGAGAATTGGTAATTAATCAATGTGACATTTGAATAGATAATGATAAGTGATCATAGACATGACAAGTGATCAAAGATGTGATAAATGATCAAATATGTGATAAGTGATCAAAGACGTGATAAGTGATCAAATAATGATAAGTGATAAAAAATTAATAAGTGATTAGAGAATGATAAGTGATCAAATATTGATAAATTATTAGAGACATGATAAGGGATCAAATATTGATAAGTGATCAGATGTAATATGTTAGGTTGCCACATTTTGAGATGCTCCAAAGTGAATCCAAATGCTTACATTAAATGAATATATGCTTTTAGACTAGATAATGTGTAATTGACTGGAATCATTCTATTTTGAAACTTTTATATGGAATTGATAAAAATGGAGTGTCTAAATTTTCCCTTATTTGAGAATGTCTTGTGAGACATTAGGTGAAGTAACGTCTTCTCAGATAATGCTAATTTGAAATAAGGAGGATGAAAAATTAGATGAAGAAATAATAGATGTAATTTCATCATTATCAACCAATAGGTGCATGAGATATGATGAAATGATAAGGATATGATTTGAATGAAATTAATTAGGGATGATGCCCCTCGAGAGGGTATGCAAGGATGAAGGACATGGATGGACTCTTAAAAAAGAGATGAATAAGCTAGAATAGAAGAGAAGGTTAACATATAGATAATATTATGACACTAGAGCTAATG
Source organism: Torreya grandis (assembly GCA_037957365.1). Lineage (NCBI taxonomy): Eukaryota > Viridiplantae > Streptophyta > Pinopsida > Cupressales > Taxaceae > Torreya > Torreya grandis. Next base: position 1,480,565 of record JARHVA010001700.1, on the reverse strand, counting down.
CTTGCATGCTTTGATTTTCGATGATGATGAATTGATTTTCCCAAAACAAGATGAAAGTTATGAGCTTGGAATGAGAATTTGCCTCAACCAAGATATATTTGACTTAATTGAATTGATAGAATGATCATGACGTTTATTAGTTTGATGATTGGATCAGATAGATAGAGATGTTTTTGATTTATGGCATTGACATGTGAACCATTTTTAAGTTTGATTTTATATTTCACATAATAATATGTAGCATAATCTAGGAATAATTATGATAACATTCGGTTGTCAAAATGCATAACAATGTTGATCTCAAAATGCAGATGTATACAAGTTAAAAATAATCTATGGTCAATCAAGTTTTTAAATTACAACATAATGCACTTAAATCAATCTAATTTAGATACAAGTGTTCACCACTCAAAATCATGATATGAATAATCAAGGCTTAAGTGAAAAACTTTGTACACTAAATTAAGGCAATTGAGTAATAGAACAATGCACCAATAAGTAAATATAAAATCAGTGAAAACTAGCTCAAACACATTTGCTCACATCCAAACCAACTGATTAAAATAAATAAGTGTCATATGGGAATAAAAATGTAACAAGCTATAACACCCAAAAAATCAATAAAAAATCCATTTCAAAACACACAAGCGAAATCAAGTAAACATTCCATTCAAAAAATGTGTATGTGTAACAATAAGGCATTACTCGTTTAGACCAAGGGTATGACAAAACAATCATGATGAACTGGGAGAAGATAAGAATAGGAAGGGGGTTGTCCATTTGACTCCAAATGCCCTAAGTAAGTGGGCATTGCCTACATAGACCCATGGATACTAGATCCAATATAGACTTTACACCAGATGTAGTTCTCCCAAGGATTTGAGATTGAATAACATTGATGATAAGTAAAAACACTATGAGTATATAAAATACATAAGAATAGGGACTTGTAAAATGATGACAAAATATAATTAAACATGACACAAAATAAAAGACTGGAAATAGAATGGATAAACTCAAAAAAGGGAAAGAACATGGAATATGAATGATTAGGCATGCTTGGAATATTATACCTAGAAGAGATCACTAGCAAAAGGAAATGTGTTCTAGCATTGATATGGGATTTAATAGAAAATGGTAGTATTAGAATGATCATCTTGGATAATAATGGATGATAATCAGATGAAGAATCTCCAAGGACCATGTCATGTAGGAACCAAAATGTCCAGTCATCCAAGGGTCACTAAGAGGATATGCTAAGAGATTTTCCATAGCAAGGCTCAGAACAACTTCCACTATCTTATTAAGATCAAGACAGGAAGGAAAATTGGACTAGAGTGGGATGAATAGATAGATGGTTCTAGCGAAGGTAATATGAAAGGAATGGAATATATTTCAATGCAGACAAGGTTACCCCCAAGTGTCAAGGTACTCATAGACAATAAATTATTTACACATGATGTCATAAACCTAATTTTCATCATAGTAATTTCCCAAGGAGACATAAACATGGTTTTCACCATTAGACAAATAATTTATCTTTCTCTTGTGATTTTATTTTTATTTTGTTTATTTTTGAGTTTTTATCATCTCAACTTAGATGAGGATGATGAGATGTATAATGTTGAATGTTTGATCTCTAACCCATACCAAATTTGAATAACTTCTCTACTAGAATGCTATTTCTAATGTAGGGTGTACTAATGTTATTGTGATCTTCATTAGTTATTGATTCAGTTTCCTCCAAACCTCTAAACAAGGTATCTTTGTAGCCTCTATGAAACAGGATATTGTCATGAAGTATACAAATGGATAGGCATTGGATAAATGATTTGATTGGATAATGGAATATAGGTCTTGTATGAATAATGGGATCACAATGAAATGTATAATCATTTGGGGATGAATGAAAATTGGGACTTTCAGTCATACATAATATTGTTTATTTTAGATTCGAATTGAATTTGGTTATGGTGGGGCTGATATGGATTTCAATAATATCTTCATCAAGCAATGAGAAAATAATTTCCGCATCTATCAATGCCTCAAGGAGGTTTTCACCAAAAAATTATTATTGAATTTTTTGATGTGGATTTCCATTAACACTTTGAATAAGGTTTTACTAAGGGATGATACTAAATCATTTTCATTGTCCCTTGGTGCCTTATGCAAAGTTTCACTAAGAGATTATGATTTTTTATCCTATTTATCATCTAACACCTCAAAAAAGGTTTCTCTATAAGATGTTGAGTTTATATTTTCATTATCTCCTAGTGGCTCAAATAACTTCACTAGAAGATTTTTATTATGTCTGAATGTTATCTTGGATCCCCATAGATTCTACCACTGAAATGTTTCCATGAAATAAGTTCAACAATGTGTGATTCTGTTGGTCCCAATCAACATTTGTGGGAGGTGAAACATCAATATAATGACTAGGATGGTTAATGTTAAAGGCATGTATAATGTCAATAGAAGGGGAAAAGGTTGCATAGTCCTCATAGAAGAATGGTGTCAATGTCGAAGGAAATGTCCTCGATAACCATAGAAGGATCATAAATATACTCAATATGATCCTTAATAAGTGTGTATCCAATGTCATAGCGTCTATACTAAGGTATGTTGATTATGAAATTGATTCAAATTCAAGTGGATTTGATAGAAGTTTATAGCCAATGTCATAACATCCACTAATATATTCTAATTCTAAAGATGATTCTAACTCAATAGTTTATGAACCTAATGTTGAGACTGATGTTAATTATACTTTTGATGTTAAATATGATATTGGTTCTAGAATGGAACCCAATTCTGACATTTTTTATAAAATAGAACTTGATTCTAATGTAGATGTTGAACTTGATTCTGATTTATCCTATGATTATAAAGCTAATTCAGTATCTAATGCAGGTTGAAAATATGATTGCAATACTGACTTTGAATCTAGTTTTGATAAGAAAGTTAATCTTACTTTTTATTCAGAAAAAAATAGGGCCTCTTAATTTGTATTGTCTATGAGTTTTTTTTCCACTGTGCATTTGGAAATGAAGGCTTTCGGATGAAGAAATTTTTAGAAATGAGGAAATTTAGAGGATGGTATGAAAATAGACTATGGATCAATAATATATTCTTCAAATATGGGCTCTTTGAAGAATGATTCATCAAAGACAGGTGAACAATCATAGATAGGCTCTTCAAAGCAAGGTTTATTAATGATAGAAGGATGTTAAAGGGTGACTTATCAAATCCTATTATATGTCAAACAACTTAAAAAAACATATCACCTTGCAATGATGATGATATCAACATTTATGATATCCAAAATGATAAAATTATCTCTTTAGCCATTGATACTCCATTACCAAATATAGCACAACCATGTGATGATCATCTTTTAGAAGATGCTCTAGATTTTATCATTCATATGTTTCGTATAAATGGTAGTTTACAACCTCTAAGAAAATATTCAACTTCTTCACCACTCTCTACTTGTGATATGTTATCCATCATGACTACCATAGGAAATCTTCAACAAAAATTTAATACCTTTAAGTTTCAAGTTTCATCTCATGAGGCTATCTTTGAGGAGAATATGTTGAATGAATAACCTCCTACTCGAGATGTGTTTGAGTCTCCTTACTCTTCTAATTTCATCATGCCTAAGTTCTCTTGCTTCAATGGTCATGAGGATCTTTCTATTCACTTATAATAATATATACATTCCTTCAAACATTGGGCTAAGGATGGATTCTTGATATTGAAGGCTTTCCATTGAAGTTTAGCTCAAGAGGCTATAGATTGGATTTATAGCCTCCCAAATGGTTTATTTTCAACATTCTAGAAACTAGAAGATGGGTTCTTATTAATATTATGTTTATAGCTTCCCAAATGGTTCTTTGTCAACATTTTTGAGTTTATAGTTTAGATCACTTGTGTTGTAAGTTTTTTTGAAGTTCAGAGTATGAGAAAATTCATGGTATAAACTTTACATTTCCCTATTGAATTGATTTTTGGGTCAGAATTGTACATTTCTCTAGTACATTGATTTTTAGGTAAGAGGACCAATTTTATAGGTCAAATGGTTAATATTCAAAATTTAGTTCTGTCATAAGCACATAATTCAACTGGTCATTATTATAATGTTTTGAGTCATAATATTTTTACAATTGTGGAATATCATGATTGTGATAAAAAAGTCCTTAGTGTTGAAACAAGATTTGTTACAAATTTTTATGATTATGACAAGCATCATAAGGAGGTCTTGCTGTTGTTGAAGTTTTGTGTGTTAGATGATATGATTTATAAGGTTTGGAATTCCACTGAGGTAGGTGTGATTTGACCACTATGAAAAATGAGTATCAAATTTTGAAGAAAAGTTGAGTTTATACCTAAAAAATCTACTATTTTCCACAAAGATGAGCAAGGATGGGTCCCTACTAGAACATCTAATTTGCATTAAATATCTCTGAGAACAACTCATAACCATTGAAAAAAATTTATATGATGATGACATAGTGGATCTTTTTATTAAAATCTTGATTCCCTTCTATGAATCATTTGTTGAGAATTTACACTGTATTGTATAAAGCTAGACCCTCACAATTGATCATTTTAGGTCATATTTTATGTAGAAAGAATGTAAACAAACACAAGGAATTGAGTCCAATGTTGGATAAACACATAATGCGCTTGTTTTTCAGTCAAAGGGGATGTAGAAATGTATCCTTATTGATTCATCTTCTAAGCATAGGGTGAAGTGATTTTACTATCATAAGGTTGGGAATGTCAAAAAGGATTGTCAAAAGCAACAACATGCATTTTTCCAACAAACTATTCAAGCAAAAAATGTGGTGACATTTAAAGAAGAATGAGAGTATAAATAAGATTATGATATTGTAGCAATATACTCGAATTATAATGATACTAATTTTTGGTTCATTGATTCTAATGCATATATAAATTTCACATATTGTAAGGACTAGTATATCAAATTCACAATAAGTACAAAGTTTTCTGATTCAATTTTATTTGTTCATGGTTAGTCCTATGCAGTAGAGGGTGTAGGAGATATTTTAATAGTATTAAATAATGCTATAAAATTCATCATAATAAATTTTAGGTATTTTCCTAGCATGAATAAAAATCTCATCTTTTATTCAATTAATAGATAATACTTACAATGTTGTAAATTTATGAGAAGCAACGTATTGTGTCTAATGTAAAACATGACAGAGTATTTTCCTTAGACATTAGGCAAGGTATCTTGTATAGGATTTTTGACCCCACCAAATCAATTTTGTTGCATGTGTGGAGGGAAAATCCATTATACATGATGTGTTGAAGGATTAAATTCCTCATAGGCTTGTTAACCCTGCATCAATCAGCCTACATACACTAATGGTGGAAGGAGTATCCACTATAAAGGATGTTCAAGAGGATGCAATTTATGAATAAAATAAAGGGGTGGTTATATGGGAGGATATAAAAATAATACTAATGCCAAAAATGTTGGAATGTTTTAAACATACCCATCAAATATTTTGATTCAGAGAGGAAAATCCCCACAATATTTCATGAAGCTCATAACCAACTCCTCATATATGTTGGAAGCATAGGGATGGAAAATTACATTCCAACAATAAATGTTATATTTACTATGATCCTAATTCATTTATTCCATCTTATATTGAAGTGTAATTGAATAATGCATTATCACACCTTTATTACAGGTCATGACAATTACCAAACTATGAAAATTCAGCATCTTTATCACTAGAGATTATCTAATTGGTCCATGTGATTGATATCATCTATAACAATAAAGAAACACAAAAAGAAGTATAATAATGCTTAATTGATAGTTATAAATTTAGAATTAGGGAATTTAAATATTTTTTATAGGTGTATCTATTTAAGAAGGTGATCAAATGATAATTGTCTAACATTGAACTTGGAAATATGCACCCAAAAGTGATAGGAATTTCACCCATGAATGTGGATCTCATCATAGTAGTTTGTTAGAAATGTTGGGATGTTTTTGGTTATTGAATTGTTGATAGATAAGACCTAAAAAAAATAGATGATTGTGTTTGTTGGTCCAGATCACCTATTTCCTTGCTCTGATTTGCATGTTTCAACCCTTATAGCCTACAAAACATGCTTTCTTCTTCTTTCCTTAGGGCAACTCTAGTAACATCTATAATATATAAGGGATTAAAAAAAACAAATTGAGCTTTAGGTATTTCAGTAAACCATATGAATATCATAATTATCTTGTTATTTTTCAAGCCCCAAAATGGTGAAAACTACTTGATAAAAAAAAATGCTAAAATATAGTAAATTGTAGAAAGGATGAAATACTAGTTTTAAAAAATGATAAATGTTTTAATGATTGTTTCATCTCTCTAAAATGCTATTGAGTGATCAATAAATCCTCTATCACTGATTGATAAATATTGTGTGTGAAATGAACTAAAATACTTTTAAAATAAGACCATTGGCATGTAAAATCAACATCCAAGTCTCAAAAAATAAAAAATACTCGAAAATGGGTATAATAGCATGTTTGCCAAGTGAAAGCCAAAAAGGACCAAATAAATCAATACATTTCTAATTTAGAAATGTTGGAACAATTATTGAAAAATAGGCACAAGAGAAGGTAAGCATTAAGTGGGTGAGACTTAGGGATTAAATTTGGTTGTTGGATCATATTTGCATTTTTAAACCATAAAATACAATCAATTTTTTTAGTAGGCCGTATCATATTCAAGTTGAAAATTTTGATTGAATGTCAAGAATTTGAAGGATTTTAATAAATATATAAATGATCTTTGATATTTTTTTGACTATACTAACATTTGAAGGGCCATGTTGAACAAATAATCGTCATAATATAATTTCATGATAAACAAGGTCGATTGTCAAATTTAGTCCCCAATGAGATGAAGAGTGGGGACTTAAAAATGAGAAAATGTGCCATAAATAATGCTAATAACTAATTAATGTATTAAGTCCATTTTAAATGTCTATAAGAAGCACATAAATCAATAATGTTGCACTACTTATAAAATTTAGGGTATATGATGTAATTGACAGGCCAAAAAAATAATTTACGAAATGAAAATGAAATTTTATTTCATGATTCAACTTAAAAGAGATCAAACATTACAATATAAAATCCAAAATGGTTGTTCAATTCACACTCCCAATGTGACTCTGCCTATTCCTATGGGAATGGAAAAATAACCTATTGAATAAGACAAAATCCACCTAATGAGAAAATAGACACCTACAAATAAATAAAAATTATATACACTATTGTTACACTCCCTTAACCTCTAGGTGTATTTGTTAGAACAAGTTTTCCTCTAAAATTTTAATTTTTTTCTCATCCAAATGATTTTGTCAGAATGTCTACTAGTTACTCTATTGTAGGGTAATGTTGTAACTTGACATTATCATCTTTCACATAGTGCTAAATCAAAATAAATTTGGTGTTGATATGCTTTGTCAGTCATTAAAGATTGGATTCTTTTCCATCTAGATTGTAGAAGTGTTTTCAACCATGAGAAGTGTTCATGAAACATGTTGCTCCTATAAATTTGAAAGAACCCTTAAGAGCTAGAATATCTCTTTAGTTTCCTCTGAAGCGACCATATATTATGTTTTTATTAAATAAATTAATAGTACCAATTGCTTATTTGATTTCCAACTAAAAAATGTTATTCCCAAACTTATTGTAAAATTTATAGTGGATATTCTATCTTCATGGTGACCAACATAGTTAGAATTTGAATATCCAACTAGTTTGAAGTCTCCTACCCTAGAGTATTTGAGCCAAAAAATTTGTGTTCCTTTGAGATATATGAGGACCCTTTACTAAATGATAATCCCTAGGTTATTGCATGAATCTTAAGAGGATACCAATAACAAATGATATATCGAGTCTAGTTGTGGTCACATAAATAAGACTTCCAATGACTTGTCTATATTTAGTGGCATCAACCAGACATGTTGAATCTTTGGATGTTAGTTTGAGATTCTATTCCATGCATGTGCTGAGAGGCTTACATTCTTTCATTTCAAACTTGCTCAAAATGTCACCAGTGTACTTCTACTGAGTGATGAAGAAATTCTTTGGTTTTTGAATTACTTCAATATCCAAGTCATAATGAAGATGACTGAAATCATTCATTTCAAAACGTTACATCAACTTTGATTTGAATTTTGTTGTGTACCATTCAGTTTTCCCTGTGATGAGTAAATCATCAACATACACCACCATAAATACAAATATTTTGTCATCTTCTTTGATGAAAAGAGTTGCATCTTCAAACAAAAAAACTTCTAAAGTTCATGTTGATGAGGTGCTCAGATAGTTTGTTTCACCATGTTCTAGGGGCTTGTTTCAAACCATATAGTTATTTTTCTAGTTTTTGCACCTTATGATCTTGTTTGTTTACTATAAAACATTTAGGTTATGTCATGTACATAGTTTCTTTTAGGTCACCATTCAATAATGTAGTTTTGGCATATATTTGGTGAACTTTCCGTCCCTTGTGAGCTGCAAGAACCAACATGGTTCAAATGGTAGTCTATTTTTCTATAGATGCAAAGGTTTCATTGTAGTCATTTCCTTATTTTTTACCATATCATTTTACAAAAACTTTGCTTTATGCTTGTCAAGTGATCCATCAGCATTATATTTGTTATGATAGACCCACTTGCATCTCATAGGTTTTCAACCATATGGAGGATTAACCAATTTTTAAGTCATATGATTTACCAATGTACTATACTCATCTTTCATTACTTTTATACAAGATTCAAATTGTATAGCCTGTTTGAAAGATGTTTATTCTAAATCAAATAGAAAATTGAGTTCTTCTTCTAGAGAATCATTCAAGGTAAAATTTTCAATTCTATATTCAATTTTTTCAAGGGACTTATCTAATTTTGATGTGGCTGCATGTACACTTTTAGTGCCTATTTTCCCTACATCACTTTTTACATCTTTCAATGTTTGAGTGTCCCATTTAGGCATCTATTTATATGTTTTAGGTGCTTCAAGTTCATCCTATAAAGTTCCATCACTTTCTTCCCTCTCTTATGGTGTCCCCTATTCATTATTTGATGAAGTTTCACTCTCTCCTTCAAGATTAGTTTCAATCTCATGTATAGGAAACAATATAAAATTAGTGGATTCCTAACTACGTGTCCCCCACTCATTATTTATTTGTAACATCTATATCACTCTTTGTAGACATCAAAATTTGAATACTCATCAAGTTGACTCACTTATAAATCAATATGCTCTTTATCCTTTACAATCTCACAATAGACAACTTCTCTTACGATAAGAAACTTTTTCTCTTTCTCATAATATAGCTTGTATGCTTTCAAGGATTTAGAATATCCAAATTGGATGTATTTTGTACTCTTGTGGTCCATATTTTTTATCCTCCTTTAGAATTAATGTGTGATAAATGGATCCAAAAATCTAAATATGTCACACTGAAAGAAGATGACCACACCACATTTCATACAAAATCTTTGATTCAAAAGTTATTGATGCTGATATGTTGTAGATGTATACTATTATTTTAGATGCTTTGGCACATGTAAGTGTAGATTTATCCCTTTGAAGTAGAACATAACATGAACCACATTCATCATAATTATGTTCATCCTTTCTATAACTCTATTTTATTATGAAGTTTGAGGAACTATGAGATGGTGTTTGATCTCATTTTTCTAAAGATAGGATTTAAACTTATTTGAAGTGTATTCACCACCATTATCTATCTTGAGTGTTTTGAAGCAGGTTTTAACTTCATTTTCTATCATGTTTCAATACTTTTGGAAAGTCTCTAAGGATTTCAATGTTTTCTTCATAAAATATATTCAATTCATCATGTTACAGTGATAAATGAACAATATGAAGTACTTATGACAACTAGTGGAGAGGATCAGAAGAGAACACAAGTCTGAGTGAACCAGTTGTAAATTTTTATCAATTTTTCACTATCACTTTGGGAACAGTTCTCTAGTGTGTTTAGCTAAGATGTAGTCTTCACACTTTTCATCTAATTTTATGGGAAATGTAAGCATGACAACAACACCATTATTTTTAATACACGAATGTTTTTATAGTGAGTATTTTTGAATATAACATGCCACAACATGTTTGGAGACATTCCTTCTTCTACAAGATGAGCACAATTCCTTGAATTTGATAGCTCACCCCTAAGCTTTAGTAGTTTTCCTTCCTTATATTCAATCAAGATGATACATTATCACTTTTTCTTTTGATATCAAAGTAACCCACATGATCATTTAGTATCAATTTTACTATTGCAAAGTATTTTGGGTACATAATTTTTACTAAAGACTAAAGCAAACAAGTCATTCATTTTCCCTGATTTTTATTAAGCTTTCATTTTGTCTAATTTCCAATAGTTTTTGGTTTATTTGAACTAATAAAATAAAATAAAAATTATATTAAAATGGGTATAAATGGTGTCTGCATGATACTGTTTAAAAAAATATTATATATCATTAATAAAGTTTTTCAAGCCATAACCATCTAATACATCCCAATTGACATTGATATAAGACAAATTCAAATGAGAAGACAGAAGAGTTCCTATATAATAAAGCATCATTTGGCTCTATTGCATGTAGTTAGTATTTACAAATCAAGTTTAGGTAAGGATTGAAATGTTTATTTGATCTTGAGGAAAATTATGATACATTTTTTGTAAAATATGAACATTGATCTTCAAGAAGCTTAGAAAGGGGTCATATTCAACATTTTTTCCTGAACATATAAAAGTTTGAAATATTTTAGGACTAAATTAAATCACTATGAACAATAGTGACCATTGTGCATGCTTTAGCAAGGCACAATCTTCTAGCTGACATTTATAACTTGTAACACTGAAGTGGAAAAAAAATTGCAATCAAGGACATGTAAAACCATGTTGTAACCATACACCATCAAAATGTTTTCAGAAGGTCTTGATATTAACGCTGAAAAAACACTCATAGCAAGGATAAATAGTGTAAATAAGGCACATGTCACCATTGTAATAATCTAGAGTAATTATCAATGTCTATATTTTATGCACCTCAAGTTAAATTTATCCAAATAAAATAATATTAGACATTACACATTATTTTAAAGTAGGGATTCCAAGATCAACTAGTAAAACATTATGTTAGGATTTTAATCTCCCACATAATATTTAATGACTTCAAGAATTAAAAAAATAAAAACATGAATGAAAGATAACAAACTGAAGAGTATCACACCTACCATTACAACTCTTTATTCATTAGTTTCGCCAAAACCACACATTTATGTGAAAAGTTTTTAAAAAATAAGTTATTTGGAAGAAAACTAGTATTACCCATCAAAATGAAAGTTAATGAAGTATCCAATGCATCAATTTTTTTTGGTATGTGATGGATGAGAAATAGGTATAGGTGAATGCCCGTGTCTTGTACCAAGACTTCTTTTAAAATGAGTAATAATATTTTTAGTACATGTTATATGTAATATATAGAGAACGCCGTGAAACTAGCTCGGTGATAAGGAAAATCATCATTTTTATTTTATTTTAAGATCACATCATTATTATATGCTAAAAAACATTATAAAATTATTGTATTACATGAGGATTTCAAGGTCAAGATACCCCTGATCTTCAACTTGCTTGATCTAAAAGCTTAATTTCTCTATCAATGTACTTACCTTGAGAGTTTAATTGGTCTAAAGGTTAATCTCAACACCTTCCCTTGTTGTTACCTACATAAAATAATCAATACCAGACGAGAACCAAATTCACACTAATAAAAATATTTATTTTGGGTAAGTCTTAATAGCTTAGAAAGTTTTTCTTTAAGGAAGAATTTAAGAAAAAAGGCAAGACGTATGATTACATGTCTTAAACAATGCTATAAAAAAGAAATGTATGTATTTAAAACATATCATTACAAAACCTTATAATATAAAAAGAAAAATAAAGCCATAGAAGAATAAATTAGGTAGTCAAAAGTGCATTCTAACAGCACAAATTCCACCTAACTCTTTATCAGTTATAGCGATTAACCACAAGCCAAAACCTTTGACTCAGATTTTAGGAAAAAAATAAAAATAGATAATGAACTAAATAGAGTAGAACAAATAGAGGGATTTAAACGCATGCATAAACTTTCCAAACCATTTGATAAAAATTCTAAAATAGACAAAACAAAATAGAAGGAGATGGAAAAATTTTACCCTTGTGCAAAAAGTTTCTTTATTATTGTATTTCATAATATTGAATGCAAGGCAAAGATTCAAAACTAATTCTGGTGCTTGATTTACCACCCCCTAGTTATCAAATAATGGTCCCCTACCTTTAATCTCCTCACTAAACCACTTAATGTAAAACCCATTTGGGTTTGCTTGCCTCATCTTTCTCTTTAGTTTTGGACCAAATCTAACCTGAATGATATTGGTGAATCATTGGGTGAGTTATACAAATGTACCCAAATATCAATCATTTCTACCATATTACTTTTGCCAGGTTATAGTAAATATTGAAACTTCCAAGAATATTCCTGAAAATATCACCTTGCAAGTTGGGGACCGATCTTGGTCCCAACCTTTGGACTATGAAGGTTTGTATGAACTTGGTACTCCCCTCTACTTCAGCCACCTCTTCCAAGAAGAACCTAAAAATGGAATTGTCAAGGGTAGGAATCGAGGACCCAACAACGAAAGACAAATCCCAACCTTATGTTATTGTAGAAGTCAAATAAGGATGGACAAAAGTTCAAAACAGGAAAAAAGGTAAAAAAATAGTGATTTAACTCTTTTATATGTCCCTCCACTTAGGGGGATCTCGAGTTGAACCTCCTAACTCAAAGGGATGTTGAGTATATTTCCAAAAGATAATTACTAAAGGTAGACAAAAAGTGAAACCCTAATTAAAGTCTATGAAAAATCCCCTAGTTTTAAGGATGTAAATAGTCTGGTGGGATTATGTTTGTTGATGTTTGTGTTGAAGATTGGTGAATGCTTCAATGAAGCATCTATGGTTTTTTCTTGGTTGTTTAAGGTAGATTTGAACCTCTGTCCATTTTAGCTCATTTTTTGTTTCTTGGCTAGTTGTTTTTGTGTCTATTTTACCTATCCTATTACCATTGGTAGAGGCATCCCATTTGTGTGTCAAAGTCACATCTTTTTCTCCCTTGTATTAAGTTTTGAGATCTTCAAAACTTGTGACCTTTACCTAATCAAATAAAAAATAGGTATTAATAAAAAATAAGGTAAAATAAAAGTAACAAAGACACAATTACACACAAACGTTTTTATATTTATGTGTGTGTCTATCCCATCATATAATGTTACTATGTTACATAATTACACACACATGTTTTTATATTCATCTGTATTACATTCTACTACAAAATCTATTTATGGGCATCAAATTTATACTATGTTACTTTTCAAGTTCTAGAATTTTTATGTAGATGCAATGTCTAATGTCGTACAATTTTGTGTGATTGAAATGTAGAGTTGATCGGTAGAATTCATTATTTTGTCTTTTCTTCTTCTTCTTGACCTAGTTTGCCACAAATCCTTGAATGAAGAACAATAATTTAATTATTAGTTGGCTTGAGTAACCTTCAAGAAGTTGCAACTATATATCTCACACACTAGAATCCAAGCTAATGTAATTTTTTGTATTGTGTAAATAGAACTTAGAATGGGGGTTTCACCTCTTCTTCACTAGTGATGTGCAATACAACTACATGAACATTTCTCTTAAACTCTTCTTTGGTATAAGATGAAAATGCCACAAGGTTTTTTAAAAGATTGAAGTATCAATATGGAAGAATCCATCATAAGGGTAGCAACATATATGATCAATTAGGCTTTATCTTTAAGGTAGAATAAGAATTTACCATTTGCTCAACATCTAGATAGTACTTGACAAATATGACTAGGTAAGATTTGATATATATAAGGATCTCTAGGATAAGATGTGCTAAGGCTGACCATATAAAAATATAAGAAGAGAAAGTCATTGTGTGGGAAATGAAGCCATGGTAGGAAAGATCGACAAAAATATCGAGGATGATTTTGATGATTGTACCACTAGAGAATTTTCTTTTAATAATAGGGTAAGTAGCATAGAAAAAATATGAATTAAGATCAAAGTTGAAAGAAGATAAATATGATAGAATGTTGAAGGCATTTAGAGGACTCAAAGCCCAAAGAGAAGTTAGTATGGAATAGAAGTGTCTTAAACAAACCAAATATATACAAATAGAACAAATGTAAAAAAATAAGGAAAAAAATGAAAAAAAAAATGACTTGAACCAAAATTAAGTGTCTATAATACCTTATAATGAACTATGGTAGTAGTTGTGTAAATATATTAAAAAATATTAAAATTAATTGGTAGTATATGTTAAATAAGTTTTCTTCAACTTATAACCAAAAATAAATAAATTAAACTATATTTCATAGACAAGAATAAAATAGAATCTTCAACAAGGGCCACGTAGTGGCTAGTACCTGTCTCAATAGTGAAAATTGTTTATGGTTCACATTTTTTATTAATTTTCAATAAGTCTATTGCAACTATGAATGCTAGATAAGGAACAATAAAACAAAAAGAAAATAAATAAATAGTCTATGGAAACAAAAAAAGGCTAAAGGCATATGGCCAAGTATAGAGTAGTTAGTAGCCTTATTTTAGCTAAAATAATATGCTTTTCATATTGGTGATTGGGAAAAGGACTTAATGTCCTTAATCACTCATTAACTAAAATGCAGTTAGTGGTTTGAATCCATCGTTATGTGGCTCAACAAAAAAAATGCAATGACATGTGAATTGATTCATTACTACTATTAATAGCTTAGCCATTAAAATATTCATGGCTTGGCATTAATGACCCCATATTAGTGGATACATGTTCAAACTTGAATATTGTAATATTTTTAGAATAAGTAATTTTAATCCCACTTTTATAGGCATAAAATATAAAGCATTTAAAAGTGACTAAAAGCAACTATGAATGCTAGATAAGGAGCAATAAATAAATAAAAATAAATAAATAGTTTATGGCAACAAAGAAAGGCTAAGGGCTTATGGCCAAGTTTAGAGTAATTAGTGGCCTCATTTTAGCTAAAATAATATGTTTTTCACATTGGTGATTGGGGAAAGGGTTTAATATCCTTAATCACTCACTAGCTAAAAAGTGGTTAGGGGTTTGAATCCATGGCTATGTGGCTCAACAAAAAAAAGGTAATGACATGTGAATTGATTCATTGTTACTATTAAAAGCTCATCCATTTAAAATCTTCATGACTTGGTATTAATGGCCCCATATTAGTGGACACATGTTCAAGCTTGCATATTATAATATTTTTTGAATGTGTAATATTAATCTCATTTTTATTGCCATACATTATAGAGAATTTAAAAGTGAATTAAAATTAGATGTGTTATTCATAGATAGTTGATACTAAAAATCTACATTAATCCTACCTAGGGAAATTTTAGAGCCTAACTTTGCCTAGCGACACATCTAAAGCAAGGGAAATAATCTATTACAAAATCATAGGCCATGTTCAAATAGGAAAAAGATTTTAAAAAGTGTAAACCCTATTTTATTGAATACAACTAAATATTATCCATCTAAGCTAAAATGTTAGCAATTTTTACAACAATAGCTCATTGTTAGAGCCTCCTTCATAGTAATCAGTGCACTGGCTTGAACAATGGCTATTTAACTAATTTAAAAGCCTTCAATTTCAAGCTCAAAATTTTATTGAGTTAAAAAGCCCTGGTTCTGATCTATTGAAGTTAATTACATATTTAACCAGTCAAAACCATTGATCTATTATATAAGCCAAAAAACCTTGACATACTCCATAACTATATATGACGAGCTCAAAAAAATTATATCAATTCAGAAAGCCCAAAGGTGGCATGTGAATTCCAAGAAATATAATGTTTTAGTGATCTAAAATCATAGTAGTCCCAATTCTTGCAACCCAACATGTAAGAGAGCAATTTTTCCGTAATTTTGTTGTATATATCTAGAAGAATGCAATGAAAATACACTCAAAATTGAATTCATTTTCTTATATCTTTCTCATGGATGAAAAAATAATAATATTCGATTGAAAAAAGTAGAATGTAGACAAGTAACCCATTCAAAATGTCTAAAAGCTTATAAATGATTCTATAACAAATGAACTAAAATGGTGAAATTAAATTTTAATCTTGATTCACATTTTGTGTAGATAGACCTATTGAAAACTCACTTGTGTCTTAAATGTGGAATATCAAATGTCACCTAGGAAGATACCTTTCTTGGCTAAATATCAACTTAAGTAATGCCATATCTTTGAAATTAATCAGATTTTCATGTTTGATAAATTGTTATGGTCATGGAATTTGAAATTCATCATCATCGCCCTAATTTATTTATAAATCAGAGAGGTTAATGAGTGTAGTGCAAAGGAACTCCAAAAAATTTAACATGCCAGTGTACGCATGATTTACAACTAGATTATTATTATGTTTTTTCTAAGTTCTCATACTCGATGTAATGCTTACGCAACCATCTCACCATAATCCAACCACCTTCCAAAGTAAATTTTGGTTACTTATAAATTTTTTTGTAAATTTTACATGGTATTTATGGATTTGAGATATTTGATGTTGTTACAATAGATTTTAAAGTAGTGCGTGAGATGATAACATTCACACCAATGTGTGTTAGAATTAACATGCAGGATCTAATGAATCTAATAGAAAGCATGAATAAGAGATAAAATAGAAATAGTTATAAACAATAATTGTATATCTAAAATAATAACTAAAATGAATAATAGCTTATATATGATGAATTACTCTGACAATTCAATATTGATCTGCTATAGAATACATAAATAGCCATTGCTTAAATAGAGTAAGGTGTGCAAGATAAAAATCAGTTCAAATGATATCTGACTACATGAATAGTGAAGTGCAACTCCATAATAAAAAGATAGGTGTCAAACTTGTGTGAATGATCAACACAAGTTGACTACTAATTAAGCAATCTTATCCTATCTTACCCTGAATAGTTGAGTGCAACTCCACGGTAACAAGATAGGTGTCCAAGTTGACTACTAGCTAAGCAAGCTTATCCTATCTAGTTCAAATTATTAATAAACATAATAAACTAAGTATAGTAAGTATTAATACACCAATATAAATAATAAATACAAGTAAATATAATAAAGCAAATAAATGCACCAACAATAAAATCACTCAAAAATACCTCCTGGTAATCAAATGGTAGGATTTTGAAGTTACCCTATCAATTTTTTTTTACTGATTTATTAGGTTTGCTGATGTGGCACTCCAAATTTTTATTACTCTGCATGTCCATATGGCCATACTTGAGAGCAAAAAAAAATTGCCTTCTGGGTGACTGTGTCCAAATTGGACAAATTTTATATGGATCTATAGGTTTTGATGCCTTCTAAATGTAACCATGAGATTTTTTTACTTAAAAACACTTCAATTTTTAGGTACCCACTAGATTTAGATGTGGTGCTTCTAGAAAAAACCCTTACCAATTTTGCCTCCTATGCTCAATCTGGACAAAATTGTAGATGATTTTGACTATCTCAGACACTCTGAACTTAATGGTGAGATCAAAAATTCTCCATGAAGCTCCAATTTATGCTAGTATATAAAATAAAATAAAAATAGTCTTATATCTAGATATTTTTATCTTGAATATTTAGGAATCTCCATATTCAAGATAGCTCTAGTACCATGTTAGAATTAGCATATAGGATCTAATGAATATAATAAAAAATATGAATAAGAGATAAAATAGTAATACTAATAAATAATAATTTTATATCTGAGATAATAACTGAAATGAATAAATAACTCAAATATGATGAATTACTCTAATAATTCAATATTGATTTGCTATAAAATACATAGATAACCATTGCTTATATAGAGCAAGATGTGCAAGATAGAGATCAGGGAACTCACACAACATGTGTAGTTTAACTAATAGATGACTACATTAATAGTGAATTCCAACTCCATAATAACAAGATAGGTGTCAAAATTATATAAATGATCAACACAAGTTGACTACTAGTTAAGCAATCTTATCCTATCTTACCCTAAATAGTGGAGTGCAAATCCATAGTAGCAAGATAGGTGTCCAAGTTGACTACTAGCTAAGCAAGGTTATCCTATCTGG
This sequence comes from Torreya grandis, assembly GCA_037957365.1. Taxonomy (NCBI): domain Eukaryota; kingdom Viridiplantae; phylum Streptophyta; class Pinopsida; order Cupressales; family Taxaceae; genus Torreya; species Torreya grandis. The sequence goes on along the minus strand of JARHVA010001700.1, from coordinate 1,462,280 downwards.
TACAAATTATTAATATATGTAATAAATTAATAATAATAAGTAATTAGTGCATCAATCTAAATAATAAATACAAGTAAATATAATCAAGAAAATAAATGTACCAAAAAAAATCACTCAAAATACCTCTTGATGTTAAAATGATGGGCTTCCAAAGTTAACCTATCAATTATATCTATTGATCCATGAGGTCTGCTGATGTGGCACTCCAAATTATTATTTTTGCCCTACACAGTCTGTATGATCGTACCTGGGAGCAAAAAAAATTTGCCTTCCAAGTGACTGTGTCCAAATTGAACAAATTTTATATGTATCTATAGGTTTTGATGGCTTTCAAACATAACCATTAAATGTATTTTACTTATAAATGCTTCAATTTTTAGGTACCCATCAGATTTGGACATGGTGCTTCTGAATCAAACCCTTGCCAATTTTTCTTCCTATACCCAATCTGGACAAAATTATAGATAATTTTGACTATCTTGGACACTCTAAACTTAATTATGAGATCAAAATTTTTTCATGAAGCTTTAATTTGTACTTGTATATAAAATCAAAAAAATTGATCTTATATTTGGACCTTTTTTTCTTGAATATTTAGCAATCTATAGATTCAAGATAGCTTTGGTACCATGTTAAAATTAGCATATAGGATCTAATAAATCTAATAGAAAATATGAACAACAAATAAAATAATAATAGTAATAAACAATAATTGTATATCTAAGACAATAACTAAAATGAATAAATAACTCAAATATGATGAATTACTCTGATAGTTCAATATTGATCTGCTATAGAATACATAAATAGCCATTGCTTATATAAATCAAGTCATGCAAGATAAATATTAGTTAACTCACATAACACGTGTAGTTCAACTGATATCTAACTACACGAATAATGGAATTCAACTCCATAGTAAAAAGATAGGTGTCAAAATTATGTAAATAATCAACACAAGTTGATTATTAGTTAAGCAATCTTATCCTATCATATCCTGATTAGTAGAGTGTGTTAGGTTGTGGAGCTAAAAGCTTCACCAGGATGCAAACAGGAGAAGTTACGGAGGATGCAGAGTTGCAGAATCAATTGCAGGGAAAACGGCGTCAGTCTGATCAACCGACGTCAGTCAGATGGCAGTGAAGAAGCAACCGGCGTCGGTTACCAATCAGCCGACATCGGTCATGGAGGGGCCGACGTCGGCAGCCTGTGCGAGAACAGGCAGTTTGCATGTTGATCCCAGAGAGTCTATTTTTGGACTATTTGTTTGCATGTCAGAGGCTAGTCTTAGTCTTGAGTTGCGTGTCTAATTATTGTAATTAAGGTAGTCTAATTATTGTAAGCATGAGATCTATATATGGACTCATGGGCTGTATTGTAAACTTGTGCTAGAGAGTAAGATAGCAATAAGCTCCTTCAGAGAGAAGAGAGCAATGGTGCATTCCTCCTAGTGCCATAGTACCAAGGTGGGTACTGGTTTGGAGAATCAGTGGGGTTCTTCGTATGTGTATGATCTTGGTCAGAATGTGTGCATGACCTTCTATAGGAGATCTACAATGGTGAGTAATCTAGTGATTTGCAGGTAGCAGCAGAGAGCAGGAGATCTACTTGGAGTACGGTTATGTACTTGGTAGAACTGGCAGCGTGTTACTGACTGGTTGGAGAGGTGAACATCAATTCTATATTGGAGTTGATTGTTGTGACCAAGAGAGAGAGGGAAGAAGGTCTTGAGGTGTGGCGAGCCTTTGAGGTGGAAGAAGAAGTGGCATCTTCTTTATTGTATATTCTTCTGAGTGATTATTAATACAATTGTGTATTGTCTCTCAATTCCTGTGTTGTTTCATATTTCTAGTTACTTTATATTTTTGGTTAAATTTCGTGATTAGTTGCTTATACAGAGTAATCATATTTGTGCTCTTATTAAGGGAGCAAGATCCTGACAAGTGGTAACAGAGCATGTTTATTGTTCTTGGATTACCTGACAAGTGGTATCAGAGCCTAAGTTGTAGGTTCAAGAGCTGATACCATCAAGTGGTATCAGAGCTTTTGGTTGGGTTGACTAACAGGTGGTTCAGATTTGGTAGTGTTTTTTATTACAGGTCACTCACAGGGGTTTCAGATTGAGTGGGAGTATAGCAATGGCAGAAGAAAGTAAGCTACGAATGTAGAAACTGAATAGCACGAATGGTCTGATTGATGGAAAGAAAGAGCAGGTAAAAAGAGATTGTTGGTCGACAGAGGATCAGCGTGTAGAAGCATATGTTGCAGGCGATGTTGCACAGGATGTTCTGGATAAAGTATAATCTTTGTTTACAGATTATTTTGCCTCTTTCCATGCAGCCCAAAATAGAGCATCTTTTCATGGGTATGTCTTTGGAGACTTTGGAGAGATTTATTTAGGGGTTGGAGAGCCTTGTCTGATTATTGATGAAGGGGAAGTGAAGCTGAAATTACAGACGGATGACACACAGTGGTTGAAGGAAGTCATGCAGGTACCAGTCTTGGAGATGAGTCTAATTTCTTCAGGAAATTTGGGTGATGGGAGATGCACTGTAACTCTCACAGTGGATACACTTGAATTAGATGGTGGTAAGAAAGTAGGTATCCTTTATCTATCTACTTATATTACTGATTCACCTTTTGTTACAGAGATGTGGCTTCATAGGCTTGGTCATATATGTAGGAGGGGAATGCATGTTCTGAAGTGGAAGACAGATGTTTTTGACAAGCTAAAGAACTAGAAAGCCTTGGTGTTCATGGAGGAGATGATGGACAGAGATCAGGTGAGGAAACTGAATTATTCTGAGCAGGGCTGGGTTGATTTGAACAGGGTTTTGATCCATGGAGAGCTCGCGGGTAAAAATTTATCACTCACAGATGAACATAGGTACCAGCGTCAGTCATATAGTAATCGACATCGGCAGCAGGAAGACCGACGTCAGTCATAAAGGAACTGACGTCCGTAGAAAGGACACCGACGTCAGCCAGGGAAATGACATCGGCAGTCAAGGTCAGTACAGGGAGCTGACATCGGTCAGGAGCAGACTGGGAGATGGCCGAGATCGGTCACTGGTACGGATGGTGGGCAGACAGCAAGCTGTCAACAAGTCTCAAACGCTCATGTCGAGGTCAAAAAGGGTAAGTGAACCTCATATTTATTGTTCACCTTCTTTATATTGCTTATTGACGGTCAAGAACCAGGAAGATGTGAAGAGGCAATGCAGGTAGAGTCCAAATACAGTGGGAGCTTCGCATGGATGAGGAGTGTGAGTCTTTGGAGAAGAACCAAACAGATATTTGTTGGTAGAGTTGTCAGCTGGAAGTAAGCACTGAGAGACGAAATGGATTCCCAAGTTAAAGAAGAGAGTGGATGGATACGTGAGACGGAAGGCCAAGTTATATGGTCTTGAGGAAGCTGCAGGACAGTGGTACTTGACAGGTGGATGACTAAGCATGGCTTTAGTGAATGTCAGTGTAACTATTGTGGTTTTGTCTTACCAGGTGGATGATGAGTCGCGACATTATCTAGTTACTGTATGTGAATGGTATACTAGTTATAGGTTCAGAGATACAGGGTTTTGCTGAGCTAAGGGTAAGGTTAGTTCAGAGGTATTTCATGAAGAATTTAGAGCAGCAAAATTCTTTGGCATAAGAGACATAGAGATTTTATCTCCAGTGGGAGCTGATGTGAAGACGGTGTTGGCGGGGTTCATGATGTAGGATGCAGAATCAGAAAGCACACCAAGGGTTGGACAGTTCAAGCAGAGCTTGGAACAGGGTTTGAAATCACATGAGGTCTAGTGTAGACCTGAGTTTTTTCCCAAGCAGTGGGGGTTGTCAGAAAGTATGGAGCCAATTCGGGGAAGGAGTACTGGAGGGCAGTTCAGTGGGACTAGCAACAGGGATTCTTGTTATGCAGGGTCAAGTGATTCACTACATGGATATGTAGGTTCGGATGTGGCAGGTTACTTGGATGACAGGGATAGCATCACAGGTTGTGTGGTGGTTGGTCTTCAGGATTGATCTTGAAGAGGAATACAAGCTAGGGAATAATTTAGACGGTGTATAGGTACAGGTACAGGTGTAGCTGTTTATCTCCAAGTGGGAGATTGTTAGGTTGTGGAGCTAAAAGCTTCACCAGGATGCAAACAGGAGAAGTTATGGAGGATGCAGAGTTGCAGAGAGTTGCAGAATCAGTTGCAGGGCAACCAGTGTCGATCTGATCAACCAACGTTGGTCATATGGCAGTGAGGAAGCAACCAGCGTCGGTTACCAGTCGGCTGACATCGGTCATGGAGGAGCCGACGTCGGCAGCCTGTGCGAGAACAGGCAGTTTGCATGTTGATCCCAGAGAGTCTATTTTTGGACTATTTGTTTGCATGTCAGAGGCTAATCTTAGTCTTGAGTTGCGTGTCTAATTATTGTAATTAAGGTAGTCTAATTATTGTAAGCATGAGATCTATATATGGACTCATGGGCTGTATTGTAAACTTGTGCTAGAGAGTAAGAGAGCAATAAGACCCTTCAGAGAGAAGAGAGCAATGGTGCGTTCCTCCTAGTGCCACAGTACCAAGGTGGGTACTGGTTTGGAGAATCAGCGGGGTTCTTCGTATGTGTATGATCTTGGTCAGCATGTGTGCATGACTTTATATAGGAGATCTACAATGGTGAGTAAGGTCTAGTGATTTGCAGGTAGCAGCAGAGAGCAGAAGATTTACTTGGAGTACGGTTGTGTACTTGGTGAACTGGCAGCGTGTTACTGACTGGTTGGAGAGGTGAACATCAATTCTGTATTGGAGTTGATTGTTGTGACCAAGAGAGAGAGGGAAGAAGGTCTTGAGGTGTGGTGAGCCTTTGAGGTGGAAGAAGTGGCATCTTCTTTATTGTATATTGTTCTGAGTGATTATTAATACAATTGTGTATTGTCTCTCAATTCCTGTGTTGTTTCATATTTCTAGTTACTTTATATTTTTGGTTAAATTCTGTGATTAGTTGCTTATACAGAGTAATCATATTTGTGCTCTTATTGAGGGAGCAAGATCCTAACAAGTGGTAACAGAGCATGTTTATTGTTCTTGGATTACCTGACAGAGTGCAACTCCATGGTAACAAGATAAGTGTCCAAGTTGACTACTAGCTAAGCAAGTTTATCTTATCTGGTGCAAATTATTAATAAACATAATAAACTAATTACAATAAGTAATTAGTGCACCAAGATAAATAATAAATATAAATAAATGCAATAAAGCAAATAAATGCACTAATAATGTGCTTGTGCTATAATGCAGATACAGATGAACTTTTAGAATGTCAAGCCCCATGTTGTTTATCAGATTATTACAAGAAATAATAATGGTTTAGTATTTTGGTGTGAATTTATATTTGCAAGTAATAAGTGCTAAACAACACAATTAGAACATGACGATCTGTCCCGTCGTGCATTTTTTCATATATCTATGGATGTAAAGGTGTTATCTTCAATTATTAAACATGTGTAAAATTTATTTAGTGGTTTCAGCGAGTGGGGATTTATTGGCACCCATGTGGCACGAATCTTGCTAAGATTTTAGTTTTTATTTCGAACTACTTCTACCACCCTCATAATTATTGCATTACGGAAGCAAAAAGTGTGGATCAATCACCAACAATTTAGTTATTGCATGTGTGTCTTTAATGTTAAAATATTTTAAGTTGCTAAGTATGTTTAGGAATATGCTTAAATAACACTTTGAGAATACTTTAATAATTATATGTCCAACTTTTACCAAATTTTCTAATTGTCAAAATAATATATTTTTTAAACATTTTTATTAGTTATTTAAAAATAAAGTAATTAAAAAGTGAAAACTATAATTCCTACCTTGTTAGGGACTAATAAAACACTTTATATATCTAAATTTTAAATTACTTTACTATTTACATATTTTAAATTTATTGAATATGAAATAAGTAGATACCTTTATTATATATTGAATGTATCCATTAGTTCATCAAATGAAATGTCTTACCTTAGGGGTCAAGATTAACATATTTACCCAATTAAATGCCCAATGATTTAGTGGGCACCAACACATGGCACAACTCTATGTTAAAGCCCCAATGAACATGATATCATTCAAAGCCACATTAAATATGTGCATTTGACATAATAAAATAGGTGAACTCAATATTTAAGATATGAAAAAGTTATTTTTCCATAGGGGACATGTGTTATCCTTGGATTGAATTTATAAAAATAAAATGATGAGCAAGGCAATTTTAACCTTATTTTTATAGTTTTTAAATTAAGAGTATTTAAAGTTGCATTGAATATAGCAAAATATGTTCTAGTAATTCTCAAAGAATATGCATTATTTATGATTCAAAATTTAACAAAACTTTATAATTGTTATCTTAGTATATATTTCAAGCAATTTGATTAGATGAATAATAAGAGTTGTGTTGTGTTAGTCTTTGTATTGATAATTATTTGTGCAATTAAAATAATTACATACATTATAATTATTATAATTATGATTTTTATAAATTCATATATTTAAAAAGACCATAACTAAATATTTGTAATGTTTACTTTGATTTAATAATAATGATGTAATTTAGTATATAATTTAAATTATTGTTGGTGTTTACACTATTTTAATATCATAAATTATGTTAAAATAATCATTTATATATGAATCAATATTATAAAAATAATTATTTATATATCCTTAAATAAATAATAATATAAAAAATATTTAATAAATAATAATAATTCAAATGTTGCCATATTCCTTTTTATAAGGGAATGAAAAGAAGGGAAATTTGACATAGGAACAGACAATTTTAACTTTAAAACAGGTGAGAGATATAAGAGATATAAATTTAATGTTTATAGATAATTTTCTTCTATTAAAAACAGTTATAAATATTTATTCTCATCGTTAAAAAAAAAAAAAAAAAAAAAAAGGCTAAATATTTGTATCTCATTATTACCTATCAGTTGAGTACAATTCAAAATACACATTCTTTTGACTGGATAAAATAGCTTCATCATTCACGACAGATTCGATTCCCAGGCCAAAAGGTTATAACTTAAAACAATTCAACCCATCTAGGACTTCAAGAGTTGAAAATTAAGATTCTTATAAACTATTCAAAGTTTATCGCTGGTAATCTTGATATACTAAATTCATTACATCCACGGATTGCATTCATAAATCTTTTATTTTAAAAAACATTTTTCACTTGAGGTGACTAATTAGCATGGACCACAAACAATTTAATTTATACTTTAATGAGCCGTTGGATTTATTATTGTTTTTGAAAAAAAGGTGTAGGTGAAAGCAAGTTCCTCGATTATGTGAAGAACGTGCCTTCCTTGTGGATCTGCGTGCATTGCAAACAATATCTGCATATTAGAAACAAAGCAGGCTGTCCTGCAGAAAAGATTTGTCGTTTTCGGTGCACCATGTTGCTTGACAAACGGAAGATCTGGAAAAGGGCACACGCCAGACAATAATCAAATACCTTTCATCGTAATCAGACATGGCCATCGGTTACACAGTTGAAGTCACAACCATGCCTGTGAATTTACAGCCCCCTCTAATCTGACACCACGGGATGATCCACCATTTGGAGAAATCCTTTTATACAGGTTATCAATAATTAATTTGAATAGATTTAGGGGTTTAGATTCATTGCGTTTTCGCAGATTGCATTTTAGCTGTTTGCGTTTTCGCAGATTGCATTTTGGCACTGTTACTATACAACCCCCCTCTAATTTGGCACCCGGCGAAACCCTCGGAATCCATGTCGAGATATCTCGCCGCCCATGTTCTTTTTCTTGACCAGTGATGACAATGGTAACCATCCATTGTCCCGATCCGACCCCGGTCTCTATGAAGTTGTTAGGAGGAATAGGTAACCGTATCGTTTCATGACTAGTGTGACTTTGAACCAGAGCGCATACAATGATGGCATTCAACCTGTGTGGCGTTTTTAGCGGCACTGCACCTATGACATGTTCAGACGCACCAACAATCGGTTGGTTGGGGTTGATATACTGATGAATTGCACTCACGGCGTTGACGCCAAGCACGTCAGTAAAAATCTTTGAGTTGTACTCTGACCACTGTTTATAAAATGCTTCCCCAATTACAGTTGTAACCTCTGACGGCAGTCTCTGCATTGAACAGATAATACATGTAATTGTCTCAAACCATTAATATGCATTTTATACATATAATTATGGTCGATCTTTACTTTCTTTACGTTGCCAGAAGTCATCCATAGTTGTACCAAATTCTTCTTCTCAACTTTTAAGTGAAGCATTATAGATAAATTTAAAAACATTAATCTGTAACACTCTCGTTGTAGAAGAATTTGATACAACGCACAAGTAAAAACACTTAGGTCAATAATGGAAAAAAAATGCTGCCTGTACAAAAAGAAAAATAATTCTTCTAGGAAAGGAAGATTTAATACCTGCAACCTGGGAATGCAATTCTGTATAGCTTTATAGCCTCCTGAAAGATGCAAATATCTCAATGCTTCAAACTCTTCAATACCTGTTAAATTCTGAAGCTTCCAACAGCCATCAATGACAATCCTCTCCAAGCAACTCTGACCTGTCAAGCTATGCAACTCTTCAAGCTCAGGGCATTCCGTTATACTCAATACTGCAAGCTTTGTAGTCATATCAAAGCTCCCAGATATACTTTTTAATCTTTCACAAGACCTTAATCTAAGAGATTTAAGTGACTTTACAAAAGTCAAATTCACTTCAATTAGATTCTCCATGGATTCAAGATGGATAGATTCAAGCCTGTGGCAATGGTCTCCGTTAACTGAGACCTTGGATACACCGCCACAGCTTTCAAGATGCAAATATTTCAACCCTTCCAGCTTGTCAATACCATTTATATTCCTTAGATTCAGACATCCATTAATGGCAATGCTCTCCAGACAACTCAAGCCTGCAAGATCTGGCAACTCTTCAAGCTCTTGACAGTCCTCAATTTCCAATATTTCAAGCTTTGTAGTCATATCAAAGCTCCCAGATATACTTTTTAATCTTTCACAAGACCTTAATCTAAGAGATTTAAGTGACTTTACAAAAGTCAAATTCACTTCAATTAGATTCTCCATGGATTCAAGATGGATAGATTCAAGCCTGTGGCAATGGTCTCCGTTAACTGAGACCTTGGATACACCGCCACAGCTTTCAAGATGCAAATATTTCAACCCTTCCAGCTTGTCAATACCATTTATATTCCTTAGATTCAGACATCCATTAATGGCAATGCTCTCCAGACAACTCAAGCCTGCAAGATCTGGCAACTCTTCAAGCTCTTGACAGTCCTCAATTTCCAATATTTCAAGCTTTGTAGTCATATCAAAGCTCCCAGATATACTTTTTAATCTTTCACAAGACCTTAATCTAAGAGATTTAAGTGACTTTACAAAAGTCAAATTCACTTCAATTAGATTCTCCATGGATTCAAGATGGATAGATTCAACTCTGTGGCAATGCTCTCCGTTAACTGAGACCTTGGATACACCGCCACAGCTTTCAAGATGCAAATATTTCAACCCTTCCAGCTTGTCAATACCATTTATATTCCTTAGATTCAGACATCCATTAATGGCAATGCTCTCCAGACAACTCAAGCCTGCAAGATCTGGCAACTCTTCAAGCGCTGGACAGTCCTCGATTTCCAATATTTCAAGCTCTGTAGTCATATCAAAGCTCCCAGATATACTTTCTAATCTTCCACAAGACCTTAATCTAAGAGAATTAAGTGACTTTACAAAAGTCAAATTCACCTCAATTAGATTCTTCATGGATTCAAGATGGATAGATTCAAGCCTGTGGCAGTGCTTTCCATTAACTGAGACCTTGGATACACCGCCACAGCTTTTAAGATGCAAATATTTCAACCCTTCCAACTTGTCAATACCTTTTACATTCCTCAGATTCAGACATCCATTAATGGTAATGCTCTCCAGGCAACTCAAGCCTGCAAGATTTGGCAACTCTTCAAGCTCTGGACAGTCCTCGATTTCCAATATTTCAAGCTTTGTAGTCATATCAAAACTCCCAGATATACGTTCCAAGCTTCTACAAGACCTTAATCTAAGAGAAATTAGACTTTCCATGGATTCAAGGTAGACAGTTTTAATCCTGTGGCACTGCTCTCCATTAATTGAGACTTCGGATACACTGCCTCTTGAAAGACACAAATATTTCAACCCTTCCAACTTGTCAATACCTTTTATATTCCGCAGATTCAGACATCCATTAATGGTAATGCTCTCCAGGCAATTCAAGCCTGCAAAATTCGGCAACTCGTCAAGCTGTGGACATTCCTCTATTTTTAATATTGCAAGCTTTGTAGCCATATCAAAGCTCCCAGATATACTTTTTAGTCTTCTACAAGACCTTAACGTAAGAGATTTAAGTGACTTTACACAAGTCAAATTCACCTCATTTAGATTTTTCATTGATTCAAGGTAGACAGATTCAATTCTGTGGCAATGCTCTCCATTAACTGAAACCTTGGATACACCGTTTCTTGAAAGATGCAAATATTTCAACCCTTCCAACTTGTCAATACTTTTTATATTCTGCAGATTCAGACATCCACTAATAGTAATCCTCTCCAGGCAACTCAAGCCTGCAAGATTTGGCAACTTTTCAAGCTGTGGACACTCCTCTATGTTCACTATTGCAAGCTTTGTAGCCATATCAAAGCTCCCAGATATACTTTTCAAGCTTCTACAATACCTTACTGTGAGAGAATTCAGTGTCAAATCCACTTCAAGAGATTCAAGGCTCGGCCAATAATCTCCACAAATTAAGAGATTGGATACACTTACTTCTGTTCCTGAAAGATGCAAAGATTTCAATCCTTCCAAATGGATTCCTTTAATATTCCGAAGATTCCAATGTCTATTAATGATAAACCTCTCTAGGCAACTCAGATCTGCCAGATCAAAGCTCCCCAAATGAAAACTCGCTGATAATGTTTTCCGTTCTCTAGAAGCCCTTAATGTAAGAGCATCATCCTTTCCAATAACAGAGACCTTGGATAACCCACTTGCGAGATTCAGATATTTCAATCTTTCAAACTCTTCAATGCGTATTACAGTGTGTAGATTCTGACATCTATCAATGGTAATACTTTCCAGGCAACTCAGAGCTTCAAGGCTTGGCAACCCTTCCAGCTGCATGCATTTTTGTATGTTCAATATTGCAAGCTTTGCAGCCATATCAAATCCTCCTGATATGGTTTTCAATGCTGCACAAAACTTTACTGTAAGAGAATTAAGTGTGTTGACAAGTGTCAAATCCACTTCTATTATATTTTCCATGGATTCAAGTTGGAGCGATTCCAGGTTGGGACAATGCTTTCCACTAACTGAGACCTTGTATGCAAGTTGTACATCGCAAATCTTTATGGTTTGAAGGTTACTCAAGGGAGAATCAAAATTACCTGAAACTCCATCATCCTTCAGATCCAGTTCCCCACTTAAATTGAAATGGCATAAGATTAAACTTCTAAGATTGGTAAGTTTTCTGAGGACTTCTGATAACGACTTCCCTGAAATTAACATGGGATTCCCTTGCCCAGTTTTCCCTTTTAAGACTAGATCTTGTAACTGATTTAACATTCCTAATGAACTGGGTAACTCTTCCAGTGATATTTGTTGAAGCACCAACTCTTTCAACTGAAAAGGGGCCTGAAATTTGCAAGTGATTTATTTCTAAATATTAATTCGGAATGGTATACAATCTTCAGAAAACTCTTCATTAATAAATCGTCAACTACTAATAGAGACATGATTAATGATAAATAACGTAATAACCTGTGCATTGTCGTGCCACAATCTTTTGAGACATCCAAAGACAATTCTTAAACGCTGCAAATTTTGAAGAGGAATCCATGAAGGAATGCTTATGACTTGATCTTCACGCAGGAAAAGCTCAAGCGACAGCAAAGCTGTTGATGTATAACCTGAATTGCCTAGAAAATATGTTATTCGACCACCAACAGATAACTGAAAAAAGGAATGGAAACACCTGAAACTACGGCCACAGGTTTCAGTAAGGATGTTTTTGAATCCTTTTTTTCCCTGCATTGAAAGATAAAAATCAATTTTGTACTGAAGTAAGAAAAAGAAACAGATCTGCCAAAAAGTATAACCAAATGGAGCATAAATATAGTGAGAAGCACACCAGAGGTCAGATAAAAATCAATTTTGTACTATGGTAAGAAAAAGAAACAGATCTGCCAAAAGTATAACCAAATGGAGTATAAATATAGAGCGAGAAGCACACCAGAGGTTTAAGATCTTCGGGGCACCACAAGCGACTGGGATGGCTCTGTTCAGCTGCCAGTTCTTTTCCCAAATCACGGAGATGGTCATGCATTGTCAAAGCAAGGCATGGCGTGTTCATCACCAACCATTTATCTTCCCAATAAGTCATTTCAGCTTCAACTTCACCAACAAGACTCTTATCTTTGAGCGTCTGAAGTGCGTGCTCAGCGTTCCATCCTGATCCTTCCCATATTCTTAGGGCTGTGCTTTTCAGTTTGCCAACGAAGAAACAGGCAATGTCAATAAAGATCTGCTTTTGCTCCCACTCCAGTGCATCGTAGCTTATTTTAAGTCTTTGTTTGATGTCCATATTTCTATGAACCTTATTCAATTCTAACAGCCAATAATGCTTGTCATTACTACCAGAAACATGCCCGCCCAACACTTTGAGGGACAGAGGCAAACCCGCACACTCTTTCATGAAGCTCTCAACCAAATCGTCGTATCCGCTGAATGGATACGGTTGGCAAAATGCATGCCAACAGAAGAGCTCTCTGCTGTGCTCTTTATTCATTTTTTTCATCTTATATCGACGTGTAATTTCAGCCCGAATTAGCACCCTTTCATCACGGGTCGTGACAATAACCAAACTTTCAGAATTCAGCTTATCTGTCACTACCAGAGCATCTAGCTGGTCCATGTCATTGATATCGTCTAAAACTATAAGGAAACGCAAAGAGAAGCCTCTTCCCAGACGATACCTAAGATAACTTGTTCCTTCATTTGTGCTCTGAAACTTAGGACGATCTTCCCTGAACAAATCTTTGAGGAGCTTAATCTGCAAATAATGCAATTCGCTTTTGTCAGATGCTTCTGTCACATCAAACAGAAAACTTGATCCATCGTACTCTGAGCGTTTGCGGTTGAAGAATTCTTTTGCTAGAGTTGTCTTGCCAGACCCCCCCATTCCAAAGATCCCAATAATCTGAACGCCCTGTTCCCCCTTACGCCGTAGGCTCTGCCTTTCAAAATCTTCAACAATTTCATCAAGTCCAACCGAATGTTTTGCAACATCTAAAGGAATTTTCCTTTCTACCTCTTTTAGCACAGCAGATGTGACGATTTCACATAACTTATCATAGTCACTGACAATTTATTGGCGAAAATGAGCAGTTGATCAGAAAAAAGTTGTACTAGGCTAAAGTCAATTACTGTTGATAAATAAAAGAGATCTTTTGAAAAATTAAAATCATTGCTCCATGGAAAATATAGAAGTATTCTCAATCTAAATAAAATTAAAAGCTTCATTGATTGATGGAAAACAGATCAATTATCTTACTTATTATGCTTGCTGCATTCACAGCCAGAGATAAATGAAACAGAGTGGAGGGCTTTTTTCCAGTCCTCGAGTTTGTTGAGGTATCTGCCCTTCTCTTTATACCTGGCAAATGCATCTGCATAGACGCCCTTTTCGACGTAGCGAAGGTCGGAAGGCGCCACATCATAGAACACAGGAATAATCTTCACCCCTGTTTGTAGCATGAGAACAAGCTCAGCCAAACACCAAGCAGATTCTGCATATCTTTTGGAGAAGATAGCTATGTGAACCGAAGCAGCGTAAATAGCATTCTCTAGGACAGAGGGAATGGAATCTCCTAATTCGATCTCTTGAGAATCAAGAAATGGCAGAAATCCAATATTCTTGATTGAATTGTAAAGTTGGAGAGCCAGCGTATTTTTGACATCGGGTCCTCTATGGTTGATAAATACATCAAACAATCTTGGAGATGCATTCGATCTTTGAATATCAGTGAAGGGACCAGATTCCACAATTTCTTGGGGAAATGAAGAAGAAGAAGAAGAAGCCATTAACGAAAGACTGTAACTAAATGGCCAAATGATAGAAAAAATAAAAGTCGGAAAATGAATCAGGCATAGGCTGTAGTGGGTTTGCTTGAATAAATAGATGATTAGTTGTAAATGTATTCAATTGCAATTTCAAAGACTCCACTTGCCGGTAAATTTGACCGAAGACTTGGTCGGTCACCTGCTCACCGAAAACAAATTAAAAAATAATAAAATATATAAATAAATAAATAAATTCCACTTCGAAGTTTCTGGCATGGAAAAACCACATCCAACCCTTTTCCTTCAATTTCCAACCAGTCACATTAATGATTATTAGTGGTGAGCTAAATAAGCATAATCTTCTTCCCTTTTTAATATAATTGTAATGTAATATTATAATTATTTCAAAAGAAACTATATATAAAATTAATATAATCTTCATTTTACACTATGGGTGCTAACTTAAAAGAAAAAAGAAAATAAATAAAACTATAAACAAAATAAATAAGAATATTGTTATGATTAAAAGACAAAAATATTTTTATAAGTATGAGTGGGCTAAATTCGATTCAATGTAAGTTCGATAAAATGGATTTCTTCTATCAAAGCCTTATTTCTACGTAATAATAGTTTTTATTGTTCATAAATTTAGTATGCTAGTGTGAATACTTAATTTTGGTGTAGGTAGTTATTAATTGTAGAATTGTATTATTCCAGGGTACTTGTGTATTTATCGATTATCAATTTATATTATATTTTGAGATGCAAGTTTTCTATGTGTTCTTGTTTATATTTCTATAGTTTTCTTCTCCATTCCCTTCTCTCTCCTCTTTCCTTATTTTTTTTGGTTTATAGGCTTCTACATAGAACCATACATAGTAGAATTTTAGGACGAATCTTTGTGACCTTTGTTTTGGGTCTCGTGCCTTGTGCAACTAATTTATCAATATTTCCTAACTTACACACCAATAGGATCTTATTTTGTAATTTGATAAGTCTATAAATACACGGGAACATTAGTACATATAACATGATAGGGACAAAGAACATACATGAATTGAATTGAAAGAATCTATTGTGAAATTACAAACACAATTATTTCTAACATTTATAATAAATTTAAAGAAAATCTTAAGCATTTATCTCTTTGTCATGCATTCATTCTAGTGTAAAAAGTGATATAAGACTAGGCCCTGCATTCACTAAACTACATATTAAATATATGTCATATTTGGGTGTTGATTACCTTTCTAGGTTGTGATGTTCTACTAAAATTTTGGAGGAAGATATTAATTTCATAGAATCTTTAACATCAAGTTCTTTATGATCAATGAATACGTCAAACAATTTTGGAGGTGCACTTGATCTTTCAATACCACTGAGGGGATTATATTCCACAATTTCTTGAGAAGAAGAAGAAGAAGAAGAAGCAGCAGCGGTGATTGATGAAAGACTTTAAGAGTTAACTCAAGGACCAAATGTTAAAAATGGTAGATGAAAAATACAAGCAACCATATAATGGATTGAATTCGATTCAAATTAAAAATAATTAGATGATGATAATTTTAAGAAAAGGTGCAGAAGTATTCAATTACAATGTGAAAGGCTCAACTTTTATATTATGTCTTATATTCAATAGAAACAAGAAAAAGTGGGAAAGAATAAATTTATACATAATAATATATAATACATTTTCAATTTTTTTTTTTAAAAAATTATTGATTTTTTAAATTATATTGTTATTAACATCTCTGTTTTAAATAATTGATTACAACTATATATATATTAGAATCTTCTTCAACTACACTATTAAAAAAAAAATCTATTTTATCAAAATTATCTGAGATCGAACCTGAAAACTTCCTATCATATCTAAATAGATGACAACCCATCATCTTAACCAATAGTATTTTTAAAACTACCAATATCATTATAAAAAAAGTTACCGTCTTTTTTTTAATGAAAGATTCTTTCCGATGCATTTCCCGTGGGCCTAAATGGTGCTCCAAAGTCAAACGACTTAGAGAAGTTTGACCCTAAGGATATGGATCATGTTTTAATAATAATAATGTCTCCTCGATATACTTAAAGAAAAATTTTATCCAATATTTTTAATTCCCATTAATTAAACTTAAATTATTTTATTAAAAGAAAAGAATTTTTTAAAGGTAAGTTAGAAGTCACTTTGTGTTATTGATGAAGGTGGATTTAATTATGATTTTTAAATATTTATTAATTGTTAAATTCTATGATTTTAGGATGTTCATGTATTTATTGATTATTAATTTAAATTAAGTATAAATGGCATATTTACTTATTTTTTATGGTACCTTTTCTTAGTATCGCGTAGATATCTACATTTTTCTCATCTTATTTTATCTCGTTTTAAATATTATGTCTAAAATATCTGAGCACTTCAACATTTGTCTAGAGTGTTAGGACGTTTTTGGGCCCGTTGGGGTGGTTCCTTCCAACTCTTCTCTATATGTCCCTTATTTTATATTTTTTGCTTTTTCAACTGCACTTTTAATGTTTATCATGCCCCTCAATTAAGAAAAAATATTTCATGTCTTGATTGATGTCACGTGTGCCAAACCTTCAAATAAACAAAGGAAAACCTAGGAAGGGGCTAATGATGGATGAAAAGTCATTAGTAGATGAAATAACCATAAAAATAGGAACAATAGAACTCCTGGTGGAAACCCTAGCCCAGTGTTTACTTTTTATATTCCAAATTACCTCCCCTTACACATGTTCCTCGAGTTAAATCTAGGATGTTAGCAATTATCAAGCACTCTGCAAGTAGACACCATTTATTTTAGCTCACAAGAGTCTCTAACTCTTACATTTTATTCTATGGAAAGTATACCCTTCTTGTTATCCTTATTGCCAAGGGAGATCCCTCTTGTTCCATGCTAACAGGCGATGTGTTGTTCATAGATCTCTTCCTAAAGTGGAGAGGAGGAATAATATGTTCATGAAGAATAATGTCATGTACAACTTGAGGACTTTTTCACCAAAATTCAGCAAATTTTTTTATGATAAATAGCTATACAGTGCTTTTCAGCCATGATGGAGAGAATATGGACCTTAGATAGTTATTCATGAATATATTCTCATAGAATGTGTGTAGTTAAAACCTTAGATAGTTATTCATTAATATATTCTCATAGAATGTGTGTGGTTTAACCGACCCAAATCGTAAATATATGGTTGCGTAACTTAGTTGTCAACAATTTTTTGAAATGCATGTGTTATGCATACAACAAGTTAAGATATACATATTTCCCCTACATATGACAATAAAAATGATTTGGTATGATACTACTTGTCACATGTATTTCCTTTAAATAGGACATGGCAGAATTGTCAATTAGGATATTGATGGATGAACAGTCATTAGAAGATGAAATAACCATAACAATAGGAATAAAAGAAATCCTTATGCAAAACCTAGGCCAATGGTCACAGTTGTTTCAAAACTTCCTCATGTTACATGTGTTCCTCAAGTTAACTCTAAGTTGTTAGCATTTTTCAGGCACTCTATAAATTGACAACATTTATTTCAGCTCCTAAGAGTCTCTAACTTTTAAATTCTCTTCTATGGAAAGTATTCCCTTTTCATTAGCCTCACAACCAAGGGATAACCCTCTTTCTCCATGTTGACAAGTGGTATGTTGTTCGTAGATCTCTTCCTCAATAAAATAGGAGGAATAATATGCATAGGAAGAGTAGTGTCTAATAAAAATTGGGGGATTACACAGTATTTGCATGGGCTCCTACCCTATTAGCATAGGTGCACAAAGAGTTGTGGGGGTGGAGGACACATTGTAGGTTCAGGTTGGATGTGACTTTTGTTGTACAGTGTTGGATGTATGAACATATAATATTAGTTTACCAACTTGGCACTCCGCGGGTGTAACAACCCCACTGGGTTTGACATAGAAAATGTGATATATATATTTTTAAATTTAATAAATGCATTCCTTCATTTGAATTCACCACAATAATCTAATTAGTGATTCAGATATAACACTCTAAGTATACTAACTATAAATAAGCATGTGACATCTAATAGTCACTTATCACTCTCAACATATGAAACACATCATAACCAAATATGGAAAGTAATTAAAAATGTCTAGTCATAGTTGGTACAACCATATAGTCACTACTGTCAATGTACAATAAGTAATAATTACATTTCATTTGAACAATGTCTCAATAATAATAAATATAATACAACATATAAACTATAAGATACAAAGCTCTACAAAGCATGAGTTCTCGAACTCCAATATGTCTGACAATCTCAAATGTCATCTCCCTATAAGTACTGATGTGGGGAGGGAGAGCATCATCTGAGCACTTTTACACACCAACCATGGACCATCGATCTCACGTGCAATTACCTTAGGAAATGATCCTCCCTTCATGGATGAGTAGATAGTGGTGGTGTGCGAATCCAGAGAGATAAACTAGTACTAGTGTGCTATATGATTTTTAAAACTAAATATTCAGTGTATCATAAAGAAATCCGTAAACCATACACATGAAATGACAATGTTTCATGAACATTACTTGCCCTAAGTTTTTCAATAGTTATTGATCTTTAGGATCAGACAATTTCATACACACCACTTGATCATATTAACTTCATCTAACATTGTGATGCTAGTAATCTAGTGAATTCTGTCTCTCTACTTACTCAGTACCAATAATGCGAGATTTAATTAACATATATAACTAAGATTTTTTTATAGATTACTTCATACTAATAATCACAAAATATGTTAAGCACATGAATAATCAAATGCATGCATTTAGTCTATCAAACATATGAATGAATCTCCACAATACCATTTATTACATAATTAATATGTAAACAAGTGTAGATTACATTAACCTATATGTATGTATGCATGTATATGTATATATTTGTATGCATATACATATGTGTGTGTGTGTGTGTGTGTGGAGGTAAGTGCACCAACTTGAGAAACAAAAAAGGGCCTACCCATGGACATGATTTTTCTTAAATTTCACAAATTTTAACTTCTGTAGATAATTGAAGATGGTAAAAAAACATGAATTGTAGAATTTTGAGTCTAGTTTCCAAAAAAATATTTTTTTAAAAAAAATGGTTAAGTATAAATAAGTCAAACATCTAAAATTTGAAAACCTCCTATTTTTATAAGAAAATTTAAATTGTGCCATTTTGTGCGGCCTACCATTTTTTGAGCATCGTTAAATATTGTTAGAAACCCTTTGGTGAATATTTAGATAAGACATTTTAGTGTGTTATTATTATTATTTTTTTGATGAATATTTTTTTAATTAATTTGATAGTTAAGTATATCCTAAAAACTAACAAAAAAATAGATAGCCAGTCGTGCAGCCCACCCTAACTACCTAAAAAAAATAAAAGTTGATTTTTTTTTAATGTGTGTAGAATTAGGCCTAGTTTGTACCATACACACACACACACACACACACACACACACTTGGATCAATGAAAAACAAATTACATAAACATCAATAGGCATGTATGGGTGATGCATGTAGTGGCCTTAAGAAGGTGTTGTTAGAAATAAATATAGTTTGAACCCTTAAAATAGCCCAAAAATTATAAAAATCATACATTTAGAAAGAGGACAATGTGTTCGTTATAACGGTAATAATTTTCAAATTTTGATGTTGAAATCCATAGCATATTTGGCAATTGAAGTTAAAATTTGTTTTTTTAAATTAAAAATCTAGGTCTCAACTATAGATGCACAGTCCCAAGCCTTTGGCTCATAAATCCAAGCCATTTTCAAGCATAAAGGCTCAATTTTCAATTTAAATTTAAATAACATGTACACACTAAAGAATGCATACGTATTATATAACGCGTATGTGTTATATAATGCGTACATGTTATATAATATATTATACAATGTGTACGCATTATATAATGCGTACATGTTGCTTTGTTATAAGTCCAAAACGAACTCCATGAGCATTTGGGAGTTGTATGTGAATCCAACTTTATCCATAAGCTTATATTTACTGCTCTAAATATTAAAAAAATTATATTGTTACATTTATTTTCTTATACTTTAAATTTATTTTAGTAAATATAAGAAATTAGGATCATTCAGCATCTAATAGAGTCGGTCTCATAGTTGTATGACTTACGATGTGGAAAATAGTTTTTCAAAATCCAATCAAGTTAATACTTAGGCATTTTTAGGGTCTAAGTATTAAACCTAGGGATTTTAAGACATAAATTTTATAATTGATATCCATTTTTGGTAAACATTTAGTCATTTCTTATGTTTTTGTGCCTTGTGGATTAATTCCTAACATTTCTAGGAGTATTAAGTTTGTCAAAATTGAAGTTTTCAAATCACTCACTTTGAAATTGATATAAAGTGGTGTTATTGGGGTAGCATAGGTCACATTAATGACATGCACATATCAAACAACTACTTTATATGTTAATTTTACTTCATCATCGCCCCTCCCTCATCCTTGATCACTTCCTACTCATCCCTCATTACCCCTAATCACTCTCTCATCAATCCTCATTGTCCCTAATCATTCCCTCATTGACCCTCACTATCCCTAGTCATCTCTAATCACTCCTTTATCATCCATAATCACTCCTCCATTGACCCTCACTATTCCTCATCATCTCTAATCACTCCCTTCCCATCCTTCATCATCCCTAATCACTCTTTACTCATCTTGTATCATACCTAATTTCTTATTCACCCCTACTCACTCCCTCATCATCCATAATCACTCCTTCATTGACGTTAGTTATCTCTCATGATCTTTAATCACTCGGGCTTATCATCTCTAATCACTCCTTCATTGATTATCACCATCCCTCATCATCCATAATCACTCACTTCTCATCCGTCATAATACCTAATCAATCTTTCTTCATCCCTCATCATCACTAATCACTCCTTCATTTACCCTCATGATCCCTTACCATCCTTCATCACTCCATCATTGAACCTCACCATCCCTAATCACTCCTTCATTATCTTACCCATTTATAGGACTTGTGTTGTCAATATCCATTTATGATAGTCAATTTTATTACTGAATGAATTGAATGATCTTCCAAATTTATAGTCAAGTAACATAGGTATTAACAAAAAATAAAGTCTAAATTTTAGTTCATTAAATTATCTTTATTGCGTAGTTGACTAAATGAAAATTTATTCGGTTCCACCTTTGGTAGTTTGGTTCAAAAGATATAAATTAAACACAAATCTCTTGTATAATTTTCTAATTCTAAGAAGATTTGAATCAAATGCAAAGTTATTTAGTGTTTCCCATTCCTATATAACTTGAATCTTGGTTAGGTTAACACATGCACTCCTTGTGTGTGGAATGTGTCCCAAATATTTTCTCTCGTGCATGAAAAAAGAACATTTATTCATGTTATCACAAAAATATGTTTCTACAAAATGTGAAACACTAGTTCAACATGGTGTAGATATTCATCCCATGTTTTCTAAAGATTAAGATGTCATCAAGGTAGATTAAAAAAATGGAATAGGTAAAGGGCCTGAGGATGTCATTCAACACATTGAAATGAATGAATTCATTATATGAGTTAACCTAAAAGGCATAATCAACTAGTCAATCAATCCTTCCTTTGTTTTTAAGACTATATTCCAAATGTCTAAAGGTTTAACATGAATATGATGATACCCAAACTTAAGATCAATTTTGGAAAAGACTTCTACACGATGGATATGGTATAAAAATGCCTTAACACTTAAATGAGGATAATATTTATTCATGTTAATCTTGTTAATATTTTTTTAATTGATTCACAACTTTGGCACAAACATAATTAGGTTTCTGCAAAGTGGTGATTTGGGCATGATGTGTCCATTATCCATGATTTCATGGATCTACCACATGATCTATTCAATCTCTAAAAATGATATGTTGTATAAGTAGGTTTGAGGTAGAGGTAGTTAAGGGATCAAATCAATAATATTGTTTAGTGTATAATATGCGGAACTTATTTAGGTGACTAAAAGATATCCTTGTATTCCTCTAGTTTATGGTTCAACTATTTTGTCTTTGTTATTGTTGGATAAACCACACTATGATATGGTGAC
Source organism: Torreya grandis (assembly GCA_037957365.1). NCBI lineage: Eukaryota > Viridiplantae > Streptophyta > Pinopsida > Cupressales > Taxaceae > Torreya > Torreya grandis. The sequence continues at coordinate 1,439,994 of JARHVA010001700.1, read as the reverse complement.
ATAAGGATTTCATCAAACATTTACTTCTTACCATTAAGAGCATACTTATTACTAGAATTGACAATATTCTTGCACTTCTTGGCACTAATGATTGAAAGCTTATGAACTAACTACGATATATGGTATTTCAGATCCAGACAATCTATCACAAAATTTGAAGGATTTAATTCATACACTACATGTCAATGGTAAATACATGGTTGACCACATGTAAAACATCACACACCTATAATGGTGAGATGCCACAAAGTATTGCATCTTTAAAGGGTTTGATTTTGTACACCAAGTGACACTACTAGGTGATCCATTTCTCAAGGCCTACACTAGACCATACACTAGCATATGGTTATGGATGATGTATAAATTTCAATTTCAATTTTTGAAAATATGATTTAGGATAAATTAAATTATTCTAACTTCAGTTAGAAATGATGAAGTGTATTTTCTCACCATTGATTTACATTTATTAATGAAACAATATTTTTATTTTATATAATTTCTTGTTGGGGAAGAAAAGATATTTTTAGTACCGACCATATCATTGGGTTCATAATCTATTATCTACTTAAATTTTTATAGTTATAGATAACTTTTACCCACTTATCGAGATGTGCAAGTAGAGAGCTCATAATGTGACACTCTTCATTGGATTGAATATTGAAGTTATGAATTAAGCACAACTTTCCAATTTTGGACTACTTGTTCTAATCATATGAAAATTATTTTCTACTCTCTGGTATGATGACTCAATTAATATACATACAAATAGAAGGCCTTAAATATAATTAATCAAATCATAAAAAGTCCTCATATGAAAATTAATTGATTGGTTTCAGGAAATCGCATAGCTTGGTGATCATCAGGTATTTACTACCCATTTTTGGTGCTATGGTGGTTTTACTTGCTTATATTTTTATGGCAAATTTTCAATTATGAATTACATCATTTCTAATAGTCCCATATTTTTCATAGGTGTTAAATATTTGTGTTTCAAATTTGCCTCCACATCATTTTGATCATTATGTCTTATATTTTATGCTTGCACTCAATGTTGCACTTGTATCTCCTAAAATTGTTAAACTCCAAAAAAGTACCACCATCAAGGTATTAGATGGAGTGATTAAGGATGAGGAGGAATTGAGTAAAGATGATGAGGGAGTCAATAGGGATGATGAGGGATAGTGAGGGTTAATGACAGAGTGATAAGAGAGGATGAGGGAGTGATTAGGAATGATGAGTGATGGTGAGGATTAATGAGGGGGTGATTAGGGTAGACCAAGGATAAGGAATGAGTGATTAGAGATGATGAGGTATGATGAAGCAGTGAATAGGAATCATGAGGTGATGTAGGAGCAACACTACCCAATATAAATAGTGATCTAGTTTACAAGTTTAAAGTTTTTAAAGGTTGTCAAGGTCATAATAAGTTTGTAGGATTCTTTCTTACTTTCTAGTTTTGTGCCAATTTTGGATTAGAGTTGTATTGGACTTTCCTGCTAAATCTTTCTTTTGAATTTTTGAACTTTCATAGAGACTTCAATCTTGTTTCAAGAAGTCCAACATTGAATTTGGTGTGGCTAAAATTTAGCGAGGATTTTAGGATGTTACAACACATATACATAAACTCATATTTGATAAATATGTTATTATTTGAGTTAGTTGAGGATACTCTCAACATACAAAAGAAGTTAGAATTCAGTTGATGGTTATTTTTAGTAATAAGAGTCTTGTCCATGTCTTATTTTATTTTCAGATTCAGATTCAAGAGAGTTTGATGGGGTTGGATTAAAAAGAATGATTGTAAATAAACCTAAAAAAGTGAATAAATATAAGTTTTGATTATTTATAGACAATAAAGCAAATAGACCATGCATCTTCTTGAATATGTATAAATATAGTTGACAGTGTGTATGATTGTGAAACATGATTAGTAACAATTTATTTGTGATATTTGTGTGAGTGGTAAGTTGAAAATACATTTTATTTGATGGTTATTATATCATTTTTCATTTGAGTTTCAAATCTTTTGAAAGTTCAAATTATAGACTATATACCTTGTGCATTTACAAATTGTGCCTTGAAATCTAAGTAAAGGTTAGAGTCTTATGGAAGAAGAGATTATATTTGGTGGGATTTTAGAATTTATAAGTAATTATTAACTTGACATAAAAATTTCTTAATAGTATTTAAACATTGTATGTTGTTATTCTGCTAAGGACATTCTGTGTTAAAAAACACAACTTTGTCTTCTATGAGCAAATGTTCTCAGTATACATCTATGTGAGAAGGTATATGCATGTATTGGAGTGAACATTCAAATGCATATGTTGGTGAGTTTATTCTCATATGATCATGAATTATTATAGTCTTTCAAGTAGATTTCATATATTTGGATGAGCAAAAATAAAACTAACACAGTCCTATAGTGATCAAGAAACTTAACACAGTCAAAGTGGTATCTCATAGAAATTGGAAAATTGAGTGTTATAGATACAAAGAATTGATTTTTTAAAGTGTGTAAACATTGTGTAGAGGATTTTCAACCTTAATGTTTATTTATAAACCTTTTTGGAATGAATTAGAATAAATAACCTCTTCTCATATTACAACGGACCTATGACTGAGTACACAATCTATTTAAATTTGGTTAAGTCAAACTAATATAGCTTAAAAAGGGAAATATAATACTTGGAAAATGTGCATAGGGTCAAATAAGACATAATCCAATAGTCAAAGTAAATAGAAACACCTTTGGAAGATTAAAATATCATTTTGACCCTTCTCGGGTCTATGAAACGAGTCCAAACCATGTATTAGGGTTTCTACTTTCAAAGTGATTTTTTAGGAGTTGTAGCTATAAATAATTCATGAAATTTGGTGAAAAGTTTGAGTTAAACATGCACAAAGATAATATAGTGTTTTTAAGTTGTGTAATTATGGATAAGTATGGATGGTGGAGGACACTGTGGTAGATAGGGTAGAAGGAAACCTAAAGACCTAATCTAAGAGTAGAAAGAGCCAAAAAAGTAATAAAATAGTTGAACCAAAGACTTTAAATTTTTTAATAAATGGGATATATTACAAGGTATCCATAAATGAGGTTGATATGATGATTTGAGTCTGTACATGAAGAGTCTATGACATAGTAAGAGGTAGTGTATGATATGAGGATTGTGTTGAGAAGTTAAGTAGGGTTGAGAAGAAGTTAGAGAGAACTCAAAAGAGTGTAACAAATATTTTTAGAGCCCTATTAAAGCCTAAAGAGCTAGAAATGATATTTGATCAAAGTTTTTATAAATCATAAAGACAAGTATGAGGGATAGTCTCAAAGTAAGAGAGATTGAATGCATTGAGTAAGGAGAATAGAATGAAGAGTTTCGTGAGACCATTCAAAGAATGGTGGAGAGTAAATTAAATGAATAAAATGAAGATGTGAATTGAAAATGTGTGTAAGGTCCAAAGACAAAGATCAAGCAAGAAAAGACAAAGTGAAAGCTACATGGATATTGCCAAAGAGCATGGACAAGTATAATATGCAATAGGAATCTACATCATGAGGGATGGTGAGGGGAAATGATAGCGTGATTATAAATTATGAGGAATGGTGAGAGTCAATAAAGGAGTAATTAAGGATGATGAAGTAGTGATTAGGGATGGTAAAGGCCACTGAGGGAGTGATTATGGATGATGAGGGATGGTAAAAGCTAATAAAGGAGTGATTAAGGATGATGAGGGAGTGATTAAATATGATTAGGGATGGTGAGGGTTAATGAGGGAGTGATGAGGCACAAGGAGGGATAAGGAGTGAGTTATTAGGGATGATGAGGCATAGTGAGGGCTAATGAGGAATTAATCACAAATCATGAGGGAGTGATTAGAGATGACTAGTGACAGTAAGGGTCAATGAGGGAGTGATTAAGGACAATGAATAATGATGAGAGAGTGATTAGGGGTGATGAGACATGATTAGGAAGTGATAAAGGATGATGTAAGGATGATGAACAAGTGAAATTAACACAAAGTGGTTGTTTGATCTTTGTAGGTCATCAATGTGACCTATGCTACCCCAATCACACCATTTTGTATTAATTTAAAAGTGAATGATTTGTAAACTTCAATTTTGACAACCTGAAGACTCTTATAAATTCCAAGAATCAATTTAGAAGGCACAAAAACCTTTAAATGACTATATATTTACCAAAAATGGATATCAATTTCAAATTTTATGTCCTAAAATCCCTAGGTTTAATACTTAGACCCTAAAAATGCCTAAGTACTAACCTGATTGGATTTTGAAAAATTATTTTCTACATCGTAAGGTATGTAACTATGAGACCAACTCTATTAGATGTTGAGTAACCCTAATTTATTATATTTACTAAAATAAATTTAAATTATAATAAACTTATACTTAAATTTATAGAGTTGTAAATATAAGCTTATGGATAAAGTTGGCTTGACGTGTAACTCCCAAATACTCATGGAATTGGTTTTGGACTTATAACAAAGTAATGCATATGCGTTATATAATGTGTACATGTTGTAGAACACATACACATTGTATAGTACACTATATAATGTGTACATGTTATAAAATATGTACACATTATTTAAATTTACAATAATGCATACATATTATTTTTTCAATAATACGTACGCATTATGGCTCGATAATTATTGAGCCATAATTTTAATAATGTGATCATGTTAATTAAATTATGTAATCACATTACCTAAAATGTCCACGGAATTGTCTCCTAACTCTGTGCACATAACCATATATATATATATATATATATATATATATATATATATATATATATATATATATATATATATATATATATATATATAATTAGGTTGCATATTAAATTTTTTTCAAGCAGACACAATACAATATTTCTTACTAGCTATCATAAAACATGTTATTCATATAAATAACCAACATGTATATATTTAGTCCATCAAACGTGTGAATGAATATTCACAATATTATTTATAATAGACATAACAATTATAGTTTTTACCACCCGAGTATAACATACATTTAGACTATAGTTTTCAACCATAATACATTTTATGACAACCCATAATATCATTGTTCATTATTCATGAGCACAACTACACAATTACAAATAATCAGTCTTACAATTTCAAGAATCAAATGTCTCATAATCTTAAATAATAGGCAAGCAAGTATAGTTTATACCACTTGAGTATATCATATGTTTAAAATGCATACTACTATAATTTATAGGCAGATATTACGATGCACTAATATGTGCTTTATATGTCTAAACACTTACACATATTAATATACTCATAATTTGATCTGCACATAAGTTTTCACTACTGTATACTAATAGCTATTTATAATTCTAATCAAGAACTCCATATGATTTCAACAATCATTAAAACTTTCCTATTCATAAATTATATTGATTATTTTTATAAGATAAGAGATTATCCATTGTAATTCTCTTTCATATTTTTTATCCCCACCTAAATAGATTTTCATCCTGATATAATCAAAGTGTATATAGCTTCGTACACAAGCTCTCAAGACTACATAGTCTTTCACATCAGGGTTCACATATAAGTGTTCAATAATAACCAAATTCCTCTAATATGATGCACAAAAGTTTCATCAAGTACACAGTTATATGAATCACCCAAAATTATGACAATATACTAGTCAAAATCTATGTTTATAGGCATGCATCCCAATGTATTTATATACATCTGCTATATCTATATATGCCCTCATACATATTAGTACACCCACGATATGTAACGTACACAAGTTTATAATGGATCAAAATACAACACACTAACCAATAATTCTCAATAGGCATAAGTGGACGAAGTTACAATATACTAATACCTATAACCCGTAAATATGGTAATCATAAATGGAATAAACATGGTGTATACCATCCCACTAACCACTAGATCAAATTTTGGTAATACATGTATATTTATGAATGAAGAGTTTGGTATTCAACATATCAAGTTGAGAGGGTACAAACAATATGATATTTACCATAATCTTTGATTCAAATGATCCCATATCTATATATAGTAGATCAGTTATAGTATGAATAACATTATTACTTGTTATAATACTTCAAGTATTTTAAGTTGACATCCTTCATACAAATATCATCACTAGATATATTATCTAGTTATATATGAAGATAATTTAGTTAACTATTAAAATTATCTAGATAACCCTATAATATTAACTAGTATAAGTTATCAATGTGTTAACATTATATTCCTTATACCAGATTATAACCAAATAAAGGATATCTCATTTATAGTTTAGGTGGTAATAAGATTTTTATACTTAACGTACACCTATAATAATATTATTAACATAATACCAACTTAGCATTGGTATTCCATAATGCATTGACATATCGACATATTACTCAACATACAATTATATAAGTCATCCTGATTATTTTTGGCTTTACTTAGCTAAGCAAGATTACCACTTATAAAATTTTGACTTTATATATGCTTATGGCTTTAGATATAAATCCATAATAAATCATTATACATGCAATTCACTATATTTTTAACCATATCACTAATAGAAATGTATCCATGCAATAGAGTTGTGTACTAAGCGATATATCACTAATATCAACTAGTATAATATAATACTAAGTTCATTGTCTGCATTAAAATACTAATTTCACTGCATGTTTTTAATTTGCTTAGAATATAAAATTTGCTTCTTTAAAATCCTTGATTTTCATGATACCTACAAGTTTGATGCTATAAAAAGTCATTGTAATTATAGGTTCATTGAATATATATACACACAGTTCATTGCACATGTATATTTATCATTCACTACACAAACAACTTGATGCATGTATAGTCTTTTAATTAATAATTCAATATAAAATTGTTGGGAAAAAGTGGGTGATAACTTTGTAACATAGGTTTAGATCAACCTATACCCATATTAATTAAATCATCTATGAACTGTTATTCATAAGCAAATCATTGAGCTAAGTAAGTCTCTATATTTAGATCATTGAGCTAAGTAAGTCTCTATATTTAGATCACTGAGCTAAGTAAGTTCTTATATTTAGTTCTTCCTAAGCAGATCACTGACTTAATTAGATTGTTGTTCTTATATTATATGCATAGTGCACACGACTAAGTAAGAAGTTTGATATATATATGCAAGTTTAACAAATTATATATATATATATATATATATATATATATAATTTTTTAAACTTACATATTTTTATTTATACTAGTACTGAAATACTTAAATAAATATTGGTATTAAATTTCCATGATATCACTTTTACATGCATTCAAATTATATGTGATACATTATGTAATGTAAGTGGAATCTCTTTATAGTGTGATCTCAATAATATCACGATAATATAGAGCGGCTCTCAACAATCTAACTCTATCTTCTGGTGGTTGGGGTTAACTCATGTTCTAAACTTATCGCTTAACATCCTTATAACCATATCAAGGCATTCAAAATAATTTGATCGGTATCATTTGGAATCTCGAATACTTTGATAGCCATATTTAGAATTCATGATATTCATGATATTAATGTTTTCTATCCACCACTAATATAATCTATATCTAAACTACATTAACTAATAATATAGTTTCATATATATTATACAAATCCACTAATGGATCACTAATTAGGTTATAGTTTGGTTTGAATTCATAATTACCAACGATCAAAGCACATAGATTCACATGAATTTAAATAACATCGCCTACCTTATTATGGTGTTCAACTAGGATAACATGATTAGAAATAAATTCTTTTCCTAACTCTTTCTCTCTTCTTCTTCTTCTTCTTCTTCTTCTTCTTCTTCTTCTTCTTCTTCTTCTTTTCCTTGCTTTTTCCTCTCTCCTTTTTTCCTATTGCCACCCCACTCTACCCTTCCCCCCCTTTTATCTTCCTTTTGTATAAAGCATGATATTTATTTTAAAGCTTGTCTTTTCTTGTTTTATTTTTGTTTTATTCTTTTTTTTTAGCTTATTATTATTATTATTTTTTTATGTATTTTCTAATTAATACCATATTTCCTAATTATAAAATCTAATGCAAATATTTTATCTATCTTGTTCCCTTTTTCCTTATTTATACATTTATTAGAATATATTTACTAACTAATAATAATATGAGTTATTGATATATAATGAATAATAATCATAATGACCTAATTAGTAATATGGTTAATAAATAGTCAATAATATTATTTTATCCAAAAAAAAAGGTAAATCACATTATGTAAAATATCCATATTTTTTAACAGAATTGACATTCTCGAGATATCGTAGAAAGAGATAGCTTATGTTCCACAAAATTATAAATTCATGAGGATTAGTTTACATACATGTTCACATAATTTTACATTTATGAAAACATGAACATATTAACACAACATAAACATAATCACATAAGATTAATTCCACCTAGGCATAAATCATCACTAACACACAACTAGTATGTAGAAACATTTATCCAAACACAAACAACATATAAAAATACACTACACTAACCATTTAAACAATGCATATAACATATTTTGTCTAATGTGGTATGTGCAAGGTTATATCTATTTTTATATCATACCCCAACAACTCCATCTATGTCACCCTCTCTGATGATGCTCTCCCTTTGTCATGCTCTGAGGGATGAATTTCTCTTGCGTCCAACTCATGATAAGTAGGTGGTTAGTCCATAAAATCATGACATGTATATCAAATAATCATTAATTAATAATGAAATAAAATTCAACATGATCATAATGCAAATAATATACATTATAGCTAACTCATAGCAATGAAATCATGAAATCTAAGCAACATACAACTTCCTTATAATAGCATAAGACTTAAAATTTAGCTATTAACAATCAAATCAAGTTAACAACTATAAAAAATCCATGGATACTCAAGTAAGTTTGCTTAGCGACGAATTAGGATGTAACATCCTTCCCCCATAAAGATAGTCATCATCCCAAATGACTCTTATTCAAACATAAGTTCTAAACTAAAACATTGTTTAACAAAAAAATAACATAGTTAAAGAATCAAATCAAGAAAATAATTATGGAAATAATTTGTAGAACTCATCATAATTCTCTTAAGTGATACTATTCTTAGAATATTGGTCCCAAAAGAACATACACTATGACATATCCCTATTATGCCAACAATGTTTGTGAGTGTCACTTACGTTAATTGGTTCTATTATGACCACCTCGGGGTCCAAAATTGGCAAGACAATCCTATATACTATAGGACTAACCACTTATGATACCTCAAAGGTACCCACATATTTCAATTAAAATTTAATTGATTTCTCAGATTTATACTTCAACCAAAAGCACATGAAATCATCATAAAATCCAAGAATAAATGGCTAGAGAGAGTTCCTCAAAGCTTTTCGGTCTCTCTACACATCTCTTTATCCTAGAGAGTGTTTTTATCATTCTGGAGAAAAGTGTTTGGGGAACCTAGTAAGAATGAAGTGTATAAGTTAATACCATCGCTACTCCACATAACTCCCAATAAGTATTACATGTCAATACTACTGGTACTCCACATAACTCTTAACAAGTATTATGATGAATAAGAACTAGAAATATGACATTTCCAATGTATACAAAACTAAGGAATACACATTCCATAGTATAATTTATATGGCCTTAAAATTAAATTTGACAAGTCCCATTTTAAAATCCTATATTTGACAAGCTCCCCTTCTCAGATCCAAACTCAATATGTACTAAGTCAATGTGAGATTAAATACGATCCACTCCCATCTCTTAGTACTCACATTCCTAATTCACCACTCATCCCTTAGGTCTCCATGACCTAATGATTCACAAATCTATACTAATAGATCCTAGATTTCAATGATATACACTAAATAATCCAATATATATCAATATCTATCACAAGAAGAATAATACAAACATTTCATATTTTCACTAAGTTTCCATTAGCCAAACTTATCTAGTATCAACTTCTACTGCTTAACCCATCTCTATTATAATCATAGTTAAGGGAAAATAATGTTAAAATTAACATAACATACAAGGCCAATGATCACACCATCCTGAAAACCTTATAAAAGGAACACATGAGACAATGTCTCCCTACTTGTTCAGCTAATTACACACCAATTCACAAGCTTATCTCAACCCCTTAGTAGATAACAAGATGTTTTGTAGATCCTATTTGATACTCACTCTAGGAAAAAGGTACATCAATGACTCATCAGAAAAACATTTTTTAATCACTATTAAAATAATACCAATCTAATCAAGGGTATATAATAACATAAAAATAATAATGAACTTATAATTCTTAATATAGAACCAATATAAATTCAAGGTTCACCACTCCACATGGTAATAGTTCACAAGATTAGATAAAGTAGCACTGGAAAGTATGACTCTAAAAATACACAAGTGGAAAGTAATGAACTAAAATCTCAACACAAGTCTCTTAAATACCCTCACATGGTATGAAGAAAACACAACACAAGTTGTCGTATTCACTACACACTTACAAAATCTATAAGTGTAGTATTATAACATGTTTCCATAATCAAAAATAAAATATTAACCACATAGATGCATCAATCCATTCCATTCCTATAACTTCCCTATCAACAAGAAGTAAAACACATTATCCCATGAACTATAGGGAATATGGTCAAAACAACATTTCAAAAACAAGTTTTCGTTTAAGGGAACACTATAAATCCTCTAAGTGGAATTATAATGATGTCAAAGGAGGGTGAGAAAGTAACAACTCACCTCTATGATAGCTATGAGATATGACACTTCTTCCTAATCCACATAAACATATGGGTGACAATCCATGAATGAAATCCTAACACATAAATTCTCAACCAAGACATCTACACTCTACTACAAGAAAATTTCCACTATATTAGGTGGGCCAATCCATAAGTGATATTTTAGGATTTCCACTTCTAGGATTAGTTTATATAAGACATAAGACTATATATAAAATGTATATATTATTAAGTGAGAAGCAACCCATTCTTTTTTAACACTCACAATACTAAACACAAATGGTGAAGGTGACTTCATTACCAAGTAAGGATATAATCATTATCTAGGTTTTCAATCTAAATGATCAAAAATATGGTAGGAATATCTTGTTCATGACTTAAAACTATGCTAAGTACCTACCTACCCAAACATCATATACAACCATCACCAATGAGATACTTAATAAACCAACCCTTTAATAACTCTAAGAGGGTACAAGTGCTCCTAAGAGTACACACCCACTGTACCACACAACATTTCATCTACATAGGTAAACATAATTCAAAAAATCATGGATGTCTATTACCTACAATAGTCACCAAGCCATACATGAGGATGTACTAAATCTCACAACTTCAAACATCGCGTAACATGATTATGCATTGAGACAGTTAAAAGTCCAAAATAAATTTCACTTAACTAGGAGGACACAAAAACACTAGTGGACTCATTAGGTCCTAGAGTTCAATCCACAACTTGGATACCCCATGTAACAACCCTGTTGGGCTTGACATAGAAAATGTGATAATTTTTTTTTTAAATTTATTCAATGCATTCCTTCATTTGAATTTACCATGAGAATATAATTAGTGATTCAGGTATAACACTCTAATTATACTAATTGTAAATAAGCATGTGACATCTAACAATCACTAATCACTATCAATATATGAAACACATCATAACAAAATATGGAAAGTAATTACAAATATCCAACAACAGTTGGTACAACCATACAACCACTATTTTCAATGTATAATAAGTAATAAGTGCATTTCATCTGAACAATGTCTCAATAATAATAAATATAATATAATGTATAAACTACAAGATAAAAAGCTCTATGGAGCATGAGTTCCTAATTTCTAGTATCTCTGGCAATATCAATTATCGTTTTCATGTAAGTACTATTTTGGGGAGGAAAAGCATCATTTGAGTGATTTTCCATACCAACCATAGACCATTGATCCCCCATATAATTCCAATCAGGGAATGGCCTTCCCTTTATGGATGAGTAAATAGTGAGGTGCAAGAATCTAGAGAGACATGTTAGTACCCATGTGTTGCATGATTTCTAAAACTAAACATGCAGTGTATCATTAAAAAATCCATTCTAATAAGATATCGCACAAACATGTGAATAATACACATTAAATGATAATGTCTTATTAACATTACTTGGCCCAAAAAATTTAATAGTTAGTGATCTCTAGGATCAGTCAATTTTATACACACCATTTGATCGGATTACTTTCATCTAGCATTGTGATTCTACTAGGATAGTGAAGTCCGTATCACTACTTACTCAGTATCAATAATGTGAGATTTGGTTAACATATATACAACCAATAGTTTATTATATATTACTTCCTACTAACAATCACAAAACATGTTAAGTACAGGAATAATCAAATGCATACATTTAATCCATCAAACGTATGAATGAATCTCCACAATATCATATACTTCATAATTAATAAGCAAACAAGTACAAATTATACCAAACATACATACATACATATATAGATATATACATATATATATATATATATATATATATATATATATATATATATATATATGTATGTATGTATGTATATATATACATATGTATATACATTTAATCCATCAAACGTATGAATGAATCTCCACAATATCATATACTTCATAATTAATAAGCAAACAAGTACAAATTATACCAAACATACATATATATATATATATATATATATATATATATATATATATATATATATATATATATACACACACACACAAATATACATATGTATATATATGTATATATATACATACATACATACATACATACATATATATATATATATATATATATATATATATATATATATATGGCTACAAATTATAATTTTTACAATCAGACACAATACAATAGTTCTTACTAACTATCTTAAAACATGTTATTCATAGAAATAACCAACATGCATACATTTAGTCTGTTAAATGTATGAATAAATATTCAAAATATTATTTATAATATACATAACAATTATAGTTTGTACCACTTAATTATATATATGTATATATATGTGTATATATATATGTATATATGTGTATATATACATATATATATATACACATATACATATACATATACATATACATATACATATACATATACATATATATATATATATATATATACATACACACACACACACACACACACACACACATATGGCTGCAAATTATAATTTTTACAATCAGACACAATACAATAGTTCTTACTAACTATCATAAAACATGTTATTCATAGAAATAACCAACATGCATACATTTAGTCTGTTAAATGTATGAATGAATATTCAAAATATTATTTATAATATACATAACAATTATAGTTTGTACCACCTAATTATAACATACATTTAGACTATAGTTTTCAACCATAATATACTCTGACATACCATAATATCATAGTTCATTATTCATGAACACAATTATGCAATTATGAACAACCAATCTTACAATTTCAAGAATAAAATTTCTCATAATCCTAAATAATTTTAAAAAATATATATTTTATACCACTTGAGTATATCTTATATTTAAACTACATAATACTATAACTTATAGGCACACATCATGATGCACTAATATATGCACTATATATGTCTAAACACTTGTACGCATTAATATACTCATAATATGATCCACACATAAGTTTTCACTATTGAATACTAAAAGTCATCTATATATCTAATCAAGAACTCCATATGATTTCAATATTCATTAAAACTTTTTTGTTCATGAAATATATTGATGATTTTTATAAGATAAGAGATTCTACAATGTAATTCTCCTTCATAGTTTTATCTCTAACTAAATAGATTTTCATCCTAATTTAATATAAGTGTATATAACTTCGTACACAAGTTCTCAAGACTACATAGTCTTTCATATCAAGGTTCGCATATAAATATTTGAAAATATACAAAATTTCTCTAATATGATGCACAAAATTTTCATCAAGTACGCAAGTATATGAATCACCGAAAACCATGACAATATTATAGCCAAAGTCCATGTTTATAGGAATTCATCCCATTATATTTATATACATATGTTATATATGCATACACCCTCGTACATATTAGTACACCCACGATATGTATTGAACACAAGTTTATAATGGATCAAAATACAATACACTAACCAATAATTCTCAACAGGCATAAGTGGACTAAGCTACAATATACTAATATCTATAGCCCATAAATATGGTAATCATAAATAGAATAAACATGATGTATACCAAACCACTAGCCACTAGATCAAAATTCAATAATACAAGTATACTTATGAGTGTAGAGTCTGGTATTCAACATATCAAGCCGAGAGGGCACAAATAATATGATATTTGGCATATTCCTTGATCTAAATGATCCCATGTCTATATATAGTAGACTAGTTATAGTACGAATGACATTATTACTAATTATAGTATTTTAAGTATTATGAGTTGACATCCCTCACACATATATCATCACTAGATATATTATCTAGTTATATGTGAAAATATTCTAGTTAACTATCAAAATGATCTAGATAACCCTTTAATATTAATAGGTATAATTTGTTAATATGTTAACATTATATTCCTTATAACTGGGATACAACCAAATAAAGGATATCTAATTTATACTTTAGGTGGTAATTAGATTGTTATACTTAGAATATACCTATAATAAGATTATTAATATAATATCGACTTAGCGTTGGTATTCCATAATGCATCGACATACTGACATATTACTCGGCTTACACTTATATAAATCATCATGATTATTTTTGGCTTTACTCAGCTAAGTAAGACTACCAATTATATAAAATTTTGAATTTATATATATTTATGGCTTTAGATATAAATCCATAATAAATCATTATACATGCAATTTGCCTTTATTTTTTATCATATCAATAATAGTGATATATCCATGCAATAGAGTTGTGTACTAAGCGATACATATCACTGATATTAATCGATCTAATATAATACTAAGTTCATTGTTTGCATTATAATACTAAGTTTTTTGCAAGTTTTTACTCTACTCAGAATATAAAATTACCTTCTTTCAAATCCTCAGTTTTCATGATACCTATATGTTTGATGTTATAAATAAGTCATAATTACAATATCATTGAAGATGTATACACATATATCATTGCACATGTATATTTATCAATCGATACATAAATAACTCACTAAATGTATAGTCTTGTAATGAATAATTCAATATAAAATCGTTGGGAGGAAGTGGGTGATCACTTTATAACAGAGGTTTAGATCAACCTGTACCCATATTAATTAAATTGATTATGAAATTTTATTCATAAGTAGATCATTGAGTTAAGTAAGTTGCTAAATTTATGTTTTTGAGCTAAGTAAGTCACTAGATTTAGTTCTTCCTAAGCATATTGTTGACTTAATTAGATCGTTATTCTTATATTATATGCACAGTTCACATGGCTAAGTAATAATATATATATATATATATATATATATATATATATATATATATATATATATATATATATATATATATATATATAACTTGTTAAACTTGCATATTTTGCTTCATATTGGTACTAAAATAAATATTGGTATTATTTTTCTGTGATATCACTTTTACATGCATTTAAATTATATGTGATCCATTATGTAATGTAAGTGGAATCTCTTTATACTGCACTCTCAAAAATATCATGATAATACGAAGTGATTCTCAATAGTATAACTCTATCTTCCAGTGGTTGGGGTTAACTCATCTTCTGAACTTATCACTCAACATCCCTATAACCATATATGTGCATTCAAAATAATATGATCGGTATCATTTTGCATCTTGAATACTTTGACAACCATACTTAGAATTCATTATATCCATCATATTAATTATTTCTATCCACTGCCAATATAATCCATATCTAGACTATATTAACTAATAATATCATTTCATATATATTATACAAATCCACTAATGGATCACTAATTACATTATAGTTTGGTTTAAATTCATAATTACCAATGATCAAAGCACAATGATTCACACAAATTTAAATAACATCACCTACCTTGTTATGACGTCCAACTAGGATAGCACGACAGGGAATAAATTATTTGCCTGACTCTTTCTCTCTTCCTCCTTAGTGTTGCCCTTCTTCTTCTTCTTCTTCTTCTTCTTCTTCTTCTTCTTCTTCTTCTTCTTCTTCTTCTTCTTCTTCTTCTCCTCCTCCTCCTCACTTTCTCCTCTCTCCCTTTTTCCTGTTGCACTCTCCCCTTTATCTACCTTTTGCATAAATCATGAGATTTATTTTTGAAGCTTGTCTTTTCTTCTTTTTATTTTATTTTATTCTATTTTGTTTTTATCTTGCTATTATTTTTTTAATGTATTTATAATTAATAACTTATTTCCAAATTATAAAGGCCAATACAATTATTTTATCTATCTTATTCCCTTTTCTGCTTTTTTCTTATTTATACATTTATTAGAATATATTTACTAATTAATAATAATATTAATTAATGAAATATAATAAATAATAATCATAATGACCTAATTAGTAATATGACTAACAAACAATCAATAATATTCTTTTATTAAAAAAAGGTAAATCATATTACATAGATTATTCATATTTTTTAATAGAATTGACATTCCCAAAATATCTTAAAAATAACTAGCTTATGTTCCACAACATTCCAAATTCATGAGGAATATTTTACATACATGTTCATGCAATTTTACATTTCTAAAAACATAAACATATTAGCACAACATAAACATAATCACACAAGATTAATTCCACCTAGTCATGCATTGTCACTAACACACAACTAGTATGCAAAAACATTTATCCAAATGCAAATAGTATCCAAAAAGACATTGCACTAACCATTTAAACAATGCATATAACATATTCTATCTAATATGGTGTGTATAGGGTTCTATCCATTTCTCTATCATCCCCCAATAACTCCATCTATGCCACCCTCTCTGATGATGCTCTTCCTCCATCACGTTATAAGGGATGAATCTCTCATGCATCCAACTCATGATAAGAAAGTAGTTATTCCATAACATCATGACATGTATATCATAAATTAATGTTAAAATAACAAGTCAACATGATCACAATGAAAAGAATATACATTATAGCTAACTCATAGGAATGAAATCATGAAATCTAAGCAACATACAACTGCCCCATAATAACATATGACGTATAGCTTAGATAGTAATAATCAAATCAAGTTATCAACTATATGAAATCCATGAATAATCAAGTAAATTTATTTAGAGAGGAATCAAGATGTTACAATGGGCATGATGGTACAAAATAACATTTAGTGTGGGCTCCCTTTAGTGAAAGGAAGACCTTGTGAGACCTTTCACTGATGAGATTGTATGTGACCTGACATATTATCAATGGGTGATGGAGGGATTACAGGAGGGGGATGTGATATAAAGGCCATATGTGGGGTTTCCAACATGGCATGGGGTAGAGGGAGAGCTATCTATGAGACAACTAGATAGGTGGGTGTAGGAGAAGAGAATAGAACACCTAGAGTATTTTTAGTTTGAGAGGGTGAGGAGAGAATTTGGGTGAGTATAGGGTATTCTAAATGTACCACAGTTATACAAGAGGGATGATATAGAGACTGGTATTCTATAGGCCCACTATATTTATCCACATGTATGACTAGAGCAAGATCTAATGACCATAGAAGTGGACGATGCAGGATCTACATTAGCATATTCATTGTGGTGGGGAATCAGTTGGGAGAAAGGTAGGAGAGAGTAGTATGACCTCAAAAGGATGTAGGAGATGTGGAGATGGAGGAGGTAGGGGAGAAGGAGTTAGTGGAGGTAGATATATAGGTGATTATTATAGAGCACAATGCAATGAGGGTAGGACATGATGCATTACAGGGATAGGTGACTATATTTTAAGGGACCTTGATAGATATATAGGGAAATTATGATTCTTTATATCTCTAGTTAGAGGTACTATAGGGGAGTCATGATCAGGTAGTGTGAGATTGTGATAGGTGTAAGGCATAGAGAGATATACTGAGGGAAGGTGCTATGGTGTTTGCATGGTATCTAGCTACAGGGGGAGTAGGACCTACTATAAAATAGTGGGACAATGAGCCTACATAGATACCAAGATATTATTGTATAACTTAGATACTATGATCATGTCATGCTAGAGCAGTTGTTAGAGGTACCCGATATGCTACCTATGTATTAACATAGGTGATATCATCATGATGGACTCATAGTGGGTCAACTAGCCTATGGAGTGTAGTACGGGGGAGAGATGGCAGGGAAGGAGGAAAGGGTGGAGGTGGGGATGGAGATAACATCCATTTGAGCAACATTCATTTTAGTGATTAGTTATATTTTGTACATTGTACTATCCAGAGAGCCATTTTGTATAGTATACTAGCCAGAGAGCCATTTGTATATTATTATACTTTGAGATTTTTGATGTGTACATTCATGAGTTATATATATACATATTCCATATTTTTTTATTGTGAGTTAGCACTATATGTTTTTGGATTATGCTAATGTGATGTGATTTATGGATTTAGATTATGTGGTGCATTTAATTTTTGCCATGGTTATGGATTTATTATGTGATTTATATGATGGTATAAAATGGTGTATTTTAAATTTTGCTTATGTTTTTATGGATGAAAATGATGGGATAAGTTATAATGATTATGACATTTTATAGCTTGATTTTTATGAGATTTCTAGATAGATAATAAATTTAAACAATGGATAATTTGATTAGATTTTTAAAAATTTATGATTATGATTAAGAATAAAGGAGGCTTGCATGACTCCTTATTGGCTTGGACCATAACTAGAAATAAACGACTTACCACATTTGCATGTGCATCCTTTGTTTACTATTAATAATTACTTTTAACAACCCTATGTCAATTAAGTTTAAGACCCCTTTAAAAGGAATTAAGATGGATTTGATGTTCACATGATGTAATCCAAAGCTTAATTTAATAGGAATATAAGTCTCATCTCATGTTTTTTGAGTTGTATGGTTAACCTTAGAACCCTTTATGTAGAATGATCAATGCAAGAAGTCTATGACTTTTGAGAAAGTTGATCAATACAGGAAGATTTCTTTGGATATTTTATATTTTTATTCAGGGATTTTGATTTTAGAGGCATGATATTAGAAAATTGATGAATTCTAGAAATTTTCCGCTATATTTATTACTTTAAATAGCCATTCTTAGAGGAAGTGGTGTATAATTTAGGATATATGCTTGTACAACTATTCTTTAAGAGACCAATCTATGATTTTATGCCATCTATGAAAGATGTCCTTCAAGGGAACAGTCTATAAGTTTTCCCTTTTAATTTGATATATTTTTTATCCTAGATTATTAATTTGGATTAAGGTAACCTAGGCTGACTTAAAGCTGTTTACATGGGATGATATTTCTATCCCTAAAATAAACTTTTTCAGGTGAGAGATTTCAAGGATAATGATTTGAGGATCCTTCTTGTTATAGGTGGATCTTTTATATTTAGAACATAATGTGAATAGAGCTAAGGTCTTTATATTTAAGGTAAGGATATGCACATTTCTAGATATCCACATGATTCTTTATCATTATTCGATATTTTTCAAGTTATATGAGGGGTGGTTTTAAGTTGTTTTGAAACCAAAAGAGGAGAACCTATGTTGACTGTAGTTTGTTTTAAGTTTATTATCAGTAGAAAGGACATAGATGTAAAACATTAAGAGGCTCGAGTTCTAGTTTTCCTTCAAGAGAGTCCAAACGATATGCCCCAGATCTATATGTATGAGTGATAAAATATGGTCCAAGCCAATTCAGATCAAATTTTCCTCATTTAATTTTTTCCATATATGTGACATGATTCTTTTATTTATAAACAAGGTCACCAATATTAAATTCTTATTCTTTTAGATGTTTATTAGATGCACATTTTATTCTTTCTTGATATACACAGAGATTATCTAGGGCCACGAATCAACACTTATCTAATATTTCAAGTTGTGTTAAACACTCTTGATGATAGTCCTCTTCAAAAATAATGTCTCTAAGATAAATTTGAAGAGAAATAATTTTTATTTCAAGAGGGAGGACAAATTTTGTGGCATAGACCAAAGAGAAAGGGGTAACACCCATAGAGCTCTAAAAACTTGTGCAATAATCCCATAAAGTGAAAGGAATATGAAGATGATAGTTATTTCCAGCCTCATTGCCTAATTTGGTTAGCATTTGGATAAGGGTTTTATTAGATGCTTCATCCTGTCTATTAGCTTGTAGATAATAAGGTGAAGAAAAGCTTAGCTTAATGTCAAAAGAGTAACAGATTTTCTAGACTTGCTTATGTTTAAAATATTTTCCATTATCTGTAATGATCTTATGATGAACATTATAGAGATAGATTGTTAGGTTGTGGAGCTAAAAGCTTCAACATTTGCAAACTGAGGAACAGATGGTTGCTGAGTTCTACAGGAACCGGCGTCGGCAGCAGGACCGACGTCGGCAGAGTCCAGTGCAGAAGGCCACCGACGACGGCAGAAAGTCGGCCGACGTCGGCAGAACCAGACTAGCAGGGACCGGCGTCGGTCGCCTGTGTGTTCCCGAAGTGTTCGTTTCACGGACAGTTAGTTAAGTGAACGATGAGTTTGCATGTTAAGACCACCCAGAGTCTTGGGCTGCGAGGATAATTGTCTAAATTAAGAGTCTAAGTTAGTGTTTGAGTTAGGGATCTATTTATAGACCCATTGGCATGTATTGTTTAAGGCATGAGATAGAAAGGAAGAGTTCCTTCTACTTGTAAGATCTGTGAGTTGCAGGTTGTTGCAAGCTCATTGGGGATCTACATGTAAGTTTGGTCTTTGAATTGCAGGTTGCAGGTTCATGAGAGATCAGCTTGAAGTGCTATAGAGTGCTTGGTGTACCGGCAGGGTTATTACTGACTGGTTGGTGAGGTGAACACCAATTCTGTGTGTGATTTGGTTGTTGGGACCGTTTTTTGTGTAGGAGAGTGTGTGTGAGAAGAATTACTATACACTTGAGGTGTGGCGAATCTCTGCAAGGTGAAAGAGTGTGGCAGCTCTTTGATGTATTCTTTTCTGTATAGTGTTAATACAAGATAGTGTATTGTCTCTCATATTCTGTGCCATTGGTGAATTCTAGTTACTTGTGTTTCTGGTTATTTCCGCATATTCAATTGGTTATATTTGGTAATCATACTGTGCTCTTTCTGAGGAGCAAGATCCTAACGAGTGGTATTAGAGCATGTTTGTTGTTCTAGATTCCTGACAAGTGGTATCAGAGCTTTTGGTTGGGATACTAACAGATTGGTGTAGATCTGGGTAGTGTGTTTTGATTACAGGTTACTCATAGGGTTTCTGTTTGAGTGGGAGTTGAGCAATGGCAGAAAACAGTCAACTACAAATGGAAAAGTTTAATGGCAAGAACTACCAATTATGGAGGATGCAGATTGAGGACTATCTGTATCAGAAAGATTTGTACTTACCGTTGGGTGGGGTTGCTAGCAAACCCTTGGATATGAAAGATGAAGAATGGGAGGTTCTTGATCGGAAGGCTCTGGGATCTATTAGATTGAGTCTTGATTCATCTGTGATTTCCAGCTTATCACAGTGTAAGACAACGGTGAAGTTGATGAAATCTTTGGCAAATTTGTATGAAAAACCCTCGGCTTCAAATAAGGTATTTCTTATGAAGCGTTTATTTAATTTGCAAATGTTGGAAGGTGGATCTGTTCATAGCCATCTTAGTGATTTCCATGGTTTGGTAAACTAGTTAAGTTCAGTTAATATTGTATTTGATGATGAACTTAGAGCTCTCTTAATCTTGTGTTCATTACCTGAAAGTTGGGAAGGTTTGGGAATGGCAGTTTCTAATACTGTGTCTCCTTCAAAAGTCTTAAAAGTGGATGATGTTGTGAGTGTGATCTTGAATGAAGAGATACGCAGGAAAAGCACAGGTGAATCATCTGGAGATGCTTTGAGTGTTGAAGGAAGAGGAAGGCCAAGAGAGAAGACAGAGCGTGGGAGATCAAGGTCGAAGATAGGCAAAAGATCCAAGTCCAGGTATGGCAGAATAACCTGCTGGAAATTTGGAAAGCAAGGGCACTTAAAGAGAGATTGCAGATCAGGTGAAGATCAGCATGAAGGACATGGAGAAGAAGCAGATGTTGCGGGTTACGTTGCACAGGATGCTCTGGTATGTTCTTTGGATAAAGTAGAATCTTGGGTATTATATTCAGGTGCCTCTTTTCATGCATCCCCACATAGGGAATTTTTTCATGAGTATGTCCAGGGAGACTTTGGAGAAATTTGTGTAGGGGATGGTAAGTCTTGTCAGATTGTTGGCAAAGGCAAAGTGAAGCTGAAATTGCAGACAGGTGACACATGGGTGTTAAAGGAGGTCATGCATGTCCCAGTTCTGAAGCGAAATCTGATTTCTGTTAGAAGTTTGGGTGAAGAGGGTTGCATAGTAACTCTCACAGCGGACTCTTGGAAGGTTACCAAGGGTACACTTGTTGTAGCTAGAGGTAAGAAAGTAGGTACGCTTTATCTATCTACTTGTTTTACTGATTCTCTTTCTGGGTTATCTACTTCAGCTGTAGATTCAGAGATGTGGCTTGATAGACTTGGTCACATAGATAAGAAGGAGATGCTGGTTCTTGAGTCAAAGAATATGCTTTCGGATTTGGAAGGCATGGATCGTGGTTTCTATATGCAGAAGAAGAAGGTAAGGTTTCTTGAGGAATCCGATGTTAGTGACAAGAACGGGAAAGCCTTGGTTTTCAAGGAGAAAGTGACGGACAGAGTTCAGCATAAGGTGCAGAGGAATTCTGAGCAGAGCAAGGGTAATTTGGACAAGGTTTTGATCCAAAAAGAGCTCACGGGAAAAAGTCAGGTCTCACAAGAAAAACACAGAGACCGACGTCGGCAGGAAAACTGGCGTCGGTGTCCAGACAGGGACCGACGTCGACTATGTGCAGCCCGACGTCGGTGACTCAGGGCAGAAAAGAGACCGGCGTCGGCCAGGGGAAACCGACGTCGGCAGGGAGGCGGTCGCAGGGAACCGACATCGGTCGGCTGTAGACTGAGATGTGACCGGCATCGGTTACTGAGATGAATTTTGGGTGGAAAACTAGTTGTCATGAGTCTCAAGCGCCCATATGGAGGACTGAAGGTGTAAGTAAGTTCTTAAATTCGTCATTTCCCTTCTTTACACTACTTGTTGCTCACTTATGGCATAGGACCAGGAAGTTATTGAAGAAGCAGAACAGGTAGATCCAGGAAACAGTGGGAGCTTGGCATGGATGAGGATGTGATTCCTTGGAGGAGAACCAAACAGGTGTTTTGGGTAGTGTTGCCAGCTGGAAGTAAGCACTGAGAGACGAATGGATGTTGAGGATGAAGAAGAGCGGAAATGGATACGCGAGATGGAAGATCAGGGTATATGATCTTGTTTTAGCTGCAGGGCAATGGAGTTTTGATCATTGTGTTTCTCTTTACCAGGCTGGATAATATTAGCTACATTATCCTATTTTCTGTATGATGTGCTTGTTGCAGGGTTACATATACAGGTATTGCTGAACTAAAGGTAAAGCTAGTTCAGGGGTTTGTCATGGAGAATCTGGGAGCAGCAAGATTCTTTGGCATGAGTGTGTTCTAGAGACATGGAGGTCTTGTTGACTTTGTTTCAGGATGATTGTGTGAAGCCGGTTAGCATGCCGATGGTTAGACAGTTCATAGAACAGGTGTCTTGATTCACATAATGAGGTTGAGTGCATGGTATGTACTAAACCTGAGTTTTCCCAAGCAGCGGGAGTTGTCACAAGTTTGGAGTCAATCTGGTAGAGTAATACTGAAGGGCAGTTCAGTTGGACCAGCAGCAGGTGCACATGCTATGCAGGGTCAAGTTCTTTTTCTACATGGTTGTAGATGCAGATGTGGCAGGTAATTTGGATGACAGATTTTGCACCACGGATTTTGTGGTGGTTGGTCTTCAAGAGTGATCTTGAGGAGGGATACAAAGGCAAGGAAACAAACTAGATGGTGTACAGGTACAGGTATAGGTTGCAGCTGTTTATCTCCAAGTGGGAGATTGTTAGGTTGTGGAGCTAAAAGCTTCAACCTTTGCAAACTGAGGAACAGATGGTTGCTGAGTTCTACAGGAACCAGCGTCGACAGCAGGACCGACGTCGACAGAGTCCAATGCAGAAGGCCACCGGCGACGGCAGGAAGTCGGCCGACGTCGGCAGAACCAGACTAGCAGGGACCGGCGTCGGTCGCCTGTGTGTTCCCAAAGTGTTCGTTTCATGGACAGTTAGTTAAGTGAACGATGAGTTTGCATGTTAAGACCACCCAGAGTCTTGGGCTGCGAGGATAATTGTCTAAATTAAGAGTCTAAGTTAGTGTTTGAGTTAGGGATCTATTTATAGACCCATTGGCATGTATTTTTTAAGGCATGAGATAGAAAGGAAGAGTTCCTTCTAGTTGTAAGATCTGTGAGTTGCAGGTTGTTGCAAGCTCATTAGGGATCTACATGTAAGTTTGGTCTTTGAATTGCAGGTTGCAGGTTCATGAGAGATCAGCTTGAAGTGCTATAGAGTGCTTGGTGTACCGGCAGGGTTATTACTGACTGGTTGGTGAGGTGAACACCAATTCTGTGTGTGAGTTGGTTGTTGGGACCGTTTTTTGTGTAGGAGAGTGTGTGTGAGAATAATTACTGTACACTTGAGGTGTGGCGAATCTCTGCAAGGTGAAAGAGTGTGGCGGCTCTTTGATGTATTCTTTTTTGTATAGTGTTAATACAAGATAGTGTATTGTCTCTCATATTCTGTGCCATTGGTGAATTCTAGTTACTTGTGTTTCTGGTTATTTCCGCATATTCAATTGGTTATATTTGGTAATCATACTGTGCTCTTTCTGAGGAGCAAGATCCTAACGAGTGGTATCAGAGCATGTTTGTTGTTCTAGATTCCTGACATAGATAATATGATGATTAATAAAATCAATAATCTTGTATACTTTTATCAAAGATAAGGGGAATAGCCTCCACCCAATTAGTGAAATATTCGGTGGAAGTAATGATAAAACTATGTCGCTGGGAAGATTTGGAATTAATTTATCCTATAAGATTTATCCCCCATTGAGAAAATGGCCAAAATTATTTGGTCACTTGTAATGTGTAACTAGGGATATGTGATAAATTAGTGTGTTGTTGACATTTTACGCATTTATTAACATATTCACAACAATCCTAATTAAGAGTGGGATAATAATATCCTATTCAAATAATTTTCTTGGCAACAACTAGACTATTGAAGTGTCCCCCACATAATCCATCGTGTGTTTCTTTGATTTTGAGGGTAGCCTCAGAGTTTTGGAGACATCAAAGGAGTAGACCATCAAATCCTCACTTATAAGAAACATCCCCTAGTATAACATAATGGGTGGTTCACTGTTAAAAATCATGCTTACCATTTTAAGATAGATCAAGAGGGATAATACCTTTAGACAAATAATTGAACATCTGCATTACCATAAATCTAAGTGTTTTTATTCCACATTGTGGATAAAAGGTAGATCAATTATAGTATAGGAAGTTTGGTTGATTTTTTAGATTAGGATAAAAAGCTTGGATTTCTAAGGGGATCATGGGATAAAGGAAGTTAGGGAGGTCATGCTATCTATGAATTTATTGGTTGACCAGTGAGTGGCTTGGATGGCATAGAGATTAAGGTGGTTAATAGCTAGTATACCAACATTTTGTATTTCTAGAGGATGCCATTCTTACATTGATACATGTCATTGATCTGATTGACAACCAACTAGGAATCCCCATAGATACAAAGCACCGAAGGTCAAAGAAGTTTGAATACCTATGAGTAAGGCTTCATACTCTACCATGTTATTAGTGTAGTCAAAATCAAGATTAAAAAATAAAGGTATAGGAGTGCCCTCTAGAGGTATCAAAATGATTATAACACCCCTTCCATGCTCACATTTGGATCCATCGAAGAATAAAGTCTTCTGATAATTAGGATCCACCTAGGATGTAGAAGTGATAAATCCATTAGAGAATTTAAAATTAAAGGGTTGACCACTTGTAAGAGGTGTCTTAGCTAACTAGTAAATAATGATCTAACCTTTAACTAACTTTTGATGAAGAAACTCTAGATCAAATTTTGGTAAGAGCATGAGCCATCTAGCCATATGCTGATTTTGGTAAGGCTTTGAATGCATAAACTTAAGGGGATGTATGCTTGCGATTACATAAGTTTTGGGATTAAGCAGATAGTGGAAAATCTTAGAAGCCATAGAAACCAAATCCATGCATAATTTTTATGTATGTTATAGTGTGTCTCATATTTAATGAGAGTATGAATAATGTAATAAGTTGCCTTTTCTCTATGTTGCTCATCATGATGGGCAAACATATCCCCCAGAGCATGATCTGAGGTTAAAATATATAGGAAGAAAGGTCACCCTTCCTCAGAAGGAATAATAACTGGTGGAGAGAGGAGATAATTTTTTAGAGCTTCAAAGTCCTCTTCAATAATAAATTACTATATGAACTAATTATCTTTCCACAAGAGGTGATGAAATGGTTATCATTGATCAGATAGCTACGAGATAAAATGATGAATGGACTAAAATTTTTTGTGCAAGATATAAAGTTGCTTAAGATTGGATGGGGGTAGCATATCTATGATATCCCTAATTTTATCAGGATCAACTTATATACCACAGATGGAGATGATAAAACCTAGGATCTTAACAATCAAGACTCCAAAAACACACTTTTTGGGGTTGAGACAAACATGGAATTGGATTAAGCAGTCAAAGATTATTTTAAGAGTATAAATATGGCCTTTTCAAAGCTTTGACTTGTCAATAAGGTCATCCACATAATATTCAACAATATTATGGAATATATCATGAAAAACATAAGTCATATCTCTTTGATAAGTGAATCCCACATTCTTTAAACTAAAAGGCATCACCTTATAGCAAAACATCCCCTAGGGGGTAAAGAAATAAGTCTTATGCTAGTCCTCTGGGGTAATAAAGATTTGATTATATCATGAAAATCCATCTCTAAGTGACAACATCTTTTTGCCAATTGTCAGGTCCACCAGTTGGTCGATGTTAGGAAGAGGAAAGTAATTTTTAGGACAAGCAAGGTTTAGGTCCTAAAAATTAATACAAAGGCACAGACCCCATGTGGTCTTTGTGACGGGAATAATATTGGACACCCATTGAGGGTGATCAATTTTCTAAATACACTCATTGGATAAGAGGCATTGTAGTTCTTATTTAACTAAAAGCACAACATGAGAATACATATTATGTAATTTTTTCTTCACCAATTTGGCTTTAGGGATAGTGACTATATTGTGAATGATGATAGAATGGTTGATAGGCATGTCACTATAGGACCAAGAAAAATTGTTGATATGGTATTCTAAGAATGTGTTGAAGTCTTGATGCTCCTGATGGTCTAGAGATTTACTAACCTTAATAATGTGTGGGGCATCTTGAGACCCTATGTTAATGTTTATGGTGGTTTTATTCAATAGAATATATGTTTTAGTACATAGATAATTGTGTAAGTGTTAGTTTTATGCACATAATGTTAGGGTGTGGAGCTAAAAGCTTCACTCGGATGCAAACAGGGAGGTTTTTGAGTTTCACAGTCGACGACATCGACAGGATCATCGACGCAGATCAAGGGTAAACACAAAGGAAACCGACATCGGCAGGAGTTAGCCAACATCGGTCACCTTCAGTGAGGTAGGGACCGACGTCGGTCACCTGTGCGTTTCTAGAACTGTTGTTGACGGACAGTCAGTTAAGTGAACGAGTTGTTTGCATGATGAAGACCAGTTAGAGTCTTGAGCCGCAAGTCTAATCATTGTATGCATGAGGTCTATATAATAGACTCATGGGATGTATTGTTAAGTGAAGAACTAATTAAAACTTGGAGAGTTCTTCCCCTGGAAGAGCATGTTCTTCCAGGTATGTAAGATCAGGTTTGGTCAGCAGGGTGTTACAGGATCATGGAGGAGATCTACATGGATAAGTAAGATCAGGGTTGGTCTGCAGAGATGTGTGTATGCGAGGGTTAGAAGAGGATTTGCAAGGGAGCAAGATCATGGTGAGATCTACTTAGGGTACCAGTTTGTACTTAGGTGTACAGGTGAACAATAGCTCTATGTTTGGGTTGTTTGTTGTGACCTAGTGAGAGAAGATTACTCTTGAAGGAAGATTACTGTAAGCCCACGAAGTGGAAGAAAGAGTGCCACCTCTTTGTTGTAATTTCCTTCTAACTGAGTTGAATATAATTGTATATTGCCTCTCATATTCTATGTGTTTTCTCATTGATAGTTACTTGTACTTCTGGTATAATTCTGCATGTTTTATTGCTTATACATTGGTAATCATGTGTGCTCTTAAATCTGACAAGTTGTGTCAGAGCTTTGGGGAATTTCAGTCCTGTCAATTGGTATCAGAGTGAGGTTGGACGTTCTCAGAGCGAGTTTGACTAACAGATGGCCCAAATCTAGTTAGTGGTTTTTTGATTACAGGTTACTCACAGGGGTTTCTGTTTGAGTGGGAGTATAGCAATGGCAGAAAAAGGTAAGCTGAGAATGAAGAAATTCAGGCACAGGTTTGACACCATAAGGAGTGCGGTGGGTAGTCTTCAAGATTGAGATTGAAGAGGAATAAAAGCCAGGATACAGATTAGACAATGTACTAGTATAGGTACAGGTGAAGCTGTTTATCTCCAAGTGGGAGATTGTTAGGGTATGGAGCTAAAAGCTTCACCTGAATGCAAACAAGGAGGTTTCTGAGTTTCATAGTCGATGACATCGATAGGATCACCGACACCGGTCAGGGGTGAACACAAGGGAAATCGACATCGGTAGGAGTCAGCCAATGTCAGTCACCTCCAGTCAGGCAGGGACCGACGTCGGTTGCCTGTGCGTTTCTAGAACTGCTGTTGACAGACAGTCAGTTAAGGGAACAAGTTGTTTACATGATGAAGACCAGTTAGAGTCTTGAGCCGCAAGTCTAATCATTGTATGCATGAGGTCTATATAATAGACTCATGGGTTGTATTGTTAAGTGAACTAAGTATAACTTGGAGAGTTCTTCCCCTGGAAGAGCATGTTCTTCCAGGTATGTAAGATCAGGTTTGGTCAGTAGGGTGTTGCAGGATCATGGAGGAGATCTACATGGATAAGTAAGATCAAGGTTGGTCTGCAGGGATGTGTGTATGCGAGGGTTAGAAGAGGATCTACGGGGGAGCAAGATTAAGGTGACAACAATACATCAAGAGCAAGATCATGGTGAGATCTACTTGGAGTACCGGTTCGTACTCAGGTGTACAGGTGAACAACAGCTCTATGTTTGGGTTGTTTGTTGTGACCTAGTGAGAGAAGATTACTCTTGAAGGAAGATTACTGTAAGCCCACGAAGTGGAAGAAAGAGTGCCACCTCTTTGTTGTAATTTCCTTCTAACTGAGTTGAATATAATTGTATATTTCCTCTCACATTCTGTGTGTTTTCTCATTGATAGTTACTTGTACTTCTGGTATAATTTTGCATGTTTTATTGCTTATACATTGATAATCATGTGTGCTCTTAAATCTAACAAGTTGTGTCAGAGCTTTGGGGAATTTCGGTCCTATCACATAAGAAAGTTAAAATAGAATCATCTAATCCGGGAACCAATTTAGGCGACAATTCGGGTGACAGTTCCACCCCAATTGATGATGAAACTTTTGGGAGCCATAACGTTTGCACCATAGCTCCAATTGACTCGTCGTTTGAACCGTTTGAAAGCTAAGAATTCGGAGAACATCGTGAAATGGCATCAAGCTCTGCTCAGTGAAGTTTGGCCCCCAAAAACCCAATAGAAGTGCCTCAAATTTTAATTTTAGTAGTTCAGTCTAAAAATAGTAAGTTTCTAAAAATAGTAATTCCTTGGATTCTATATTGTTTTAAATCTTGGAAGTCAAACCACTTAATCTCCCTCGAGATTGGTGAATTTCCACATTCTCCCCATGCTTTCAAAATGTGTATAAATGAAGAGGTAACCCAAAATGTGAAGACAGACATCTCTTCCCAAAGATAAGCATATATTTGTATTGTGATCTTGAGTAATACTACATCTCTTCTCAGAGAATTCATTGTTACTATGTTATTTCTATGCTATTGAGATATTTATCAACCAAAACTTTTGAGTTTTAGATTAGTGGTATTAGAGCGGTTTGTCTTGAGAGTGTATGATCTCGAGGATGAGGTTAGGCTACAAGAAGCTTGGGTGGGAAACAACAGATCTTAAAAAATTTCCACCTATTTGTTCAAAATGACATCAAATGGTAGATGACACCGAGAGATCCGATCCTTTCAAGGAAATGGTGAATGAAGCCCTCTAATGGCAAAAAGTGCAGATGTTACAACAATTTTCCCAAATTCTTCAAATAATTTCAATGGGAAATCTTGGCTCTGTGGCTCCACTTCCTGGCTCCTCATCCATGGAACATCCTTTTAGTGCCCCAAAACCCTTCAAGGTTCAGGTAAATTTTGATATTCCTACATTTGAAGGCAAAATCAATGTTGATGCAGTAGAAAATTGGTGCCCAGATCATCATCATATTGACAGAGAAGAATGGGGATGGTATAAGAATCCTCTTATATCATACTATGGAAAGTAAGGGGAATGGATTTAGTTTCTCCATTGCTATGATAGGTGAGAGGTCCTAAGTCAAAAATATTGACTAAAACAAAGTTTGGGGGGATAGAAATTACATCATCTATTTCAGGAAGAATGTATGATATAAGAGGATTCTTATACCATCTCACATTCTCCCTGAAATATTCTCTTTAGGATTGGATATAAAGAGAATATCCAATCCTAAAGTCCAAAATATAGGTGTTGTTAGTATAGGTGAAGGTTTTTGAGCTAACTTAGATCCCTTGAGAGAAGATTCTGAATTGAGATCTTAAGTTTAGAGGAAGGATGGGGTCCTAATATAGATGGCTTAGTTTGACCTTGGGGCATAGTCATTTTTCTATTTTGAATGCAACGAGAGGTTTTGGGAGTACTTTTATGAGGATCCTCATTTTTTGATGTTTGATCAAGTTTGAGCCTTATAGGTGGATATTGTAAAGCTTCACCCTTTGGCATTCTAAGACACTTATCCCAATGGTTGGAATAAATTTTTTATCCTCCACTTTTTATGGATGACTTTCAGTGTGTTTGGATGACTCTTCTTCTAAAGGATCCCATGTAATGAGATCAGGAAGGCTTGAGTGGATGGTAGAAATAGGTTTAATTGGTTTAGATGATTTAAAAGTATCTCCTATAAAGAGATCTGGTATTCTTATTACTATGAAAGATGATTCAAGTGTATTATTAATTTTTTAGGTGAAAGTTGATCATGGATAGTATTTATTACATGTACATCCTGATCTGGGGTACCTTCCATATTTATTTGTATGGAATTAGATGAGAATGTATGGTTTGGGAATGGATACCTAAATATGTTGATGGATTGATTTTGAGGAGCCTTTGGATTATCCAAATACAAATCCCCTTGATCAATGATATTTTGGACCAAGCTTTTGAAATAACAACACCTATTGATCTTGTGATTGGGTATGCTATGGTAAGTGCAAAATCTCTTTATTTATACCAACTCATTTTTGGTCATGAGTCATTGACAAGTCTAATCAAAGGGAGCTCAATGACCACTAATTTTAATAGTTTGTCTAAAATAACAACACAAGACTCCCCCAAAGGCATGTATTTCCTAGGTGGGAACTATGTTAAATTTATCTATGGTTGCATCTCCAAAGAGCTTGGTTGGTTTGTTGTAGATGGGGAAGCTAACTTTGGGATAACAAGATTATCTATGCCATTTGGATTTAGATTGTTGGTTGTTTTAGAAGGGTATATTTTAAAAATCTTGTTTTATAACTTAACTTTGCCCTTTTCTAAAGATCAAATTTCAAACTTACGAGTTAGGTAAAGGCTTCGTCAAAGGTTTTGAATGACTGAACTTATAGTATGGTCTAGATATGTTTGACACATGACCTTGGAAACAACTCAATCAATTTAGGTTGAGGAAGGGAGAATGTTAATTGATTTATAGGTCCCTGCCACCTAGCAAAAATGTCTACAATGGACTCATCTTCAAATTTCCTAATGGCATAGAGGTCGGTGAAGGTTAATTTTCCTTAAGATATTAATCTAAAAGTGTTCTAAGAAATTCTGAGCTAATTTTCCAAAGGAGAATAAAGAGTGTTGAGGGATAAAACTATATCAATCTAGAGTTGGCCCTGTGAGCAATATAGGGAAAGTCCTCAAAAGGAGGGTGTCATCATGGGCTATAAGGTAACATGCATGCCTAAATTACCTAATATGTTATTAGGGATATTCCTTATTTTGAAAATTTGTGAACTTGGGAAGGTCCCACTAAGATGGATATGGCATGATTGGGATGATGGGGTTAATCAGTTTATTACAAATTTGTTCATATGTAACCATTTTTTTTCCAAGAGGGAAAGGCTTCTAAGCTTCCCATCCTATCCATGAGGATGCGCATGAGGTCAGGCTAGGCATTGTATTGAGGTATACCTCCTAAAATATTTTATTTTAAATTTTGATAGCAAGGAAGAAAAGTTGGAAGTAGCTGTGAAAGGGGATAGCCGATGGAAGTAGTAATGATCAATTGAGTCATAACTACATACTATGGGAATATTAAAGGTAAGCTTTGTTTTTGGGATGGATTAAGATAAGTAATCATAAGGGGTTATGATAGAACTTGGTAATGGGTAATTAAATGGATGTGTTGTTGGATTGTTTGACTTAGAGAGATTTGTTGTATAGATAGTGGAGGTTGGGGATTTGAGGTTACGCAGGTTTGGATAAGATCTCAAGTCATCGGCATGGAGACTACTAAATTTTGAAGTGTGGTAAAGGGTGGTTAGTTGGTTGTAATTTGTGATGTAGTGATGTTTTATGTTAGAATAATGGTTGTAGTGAGGATACAAGATACTAATGGTGATTAGGTATCTAGAGGTTCTATTGTACCAGTATTTGAACCTATGGGTGGTGGTGGGTTGATGGATGAATACACCATGGACATGGTGTAATGCCATACAAATATTGGGAGATTTGGCCATGAGGGGAAATAGAGATTCATATGGATCATGTGGTAAGGTAATAGTTTAGGTTGATGGGATTGTTATCTAGTATATTTCCAAAATTAGGATCACCCTGAGGGTAAAACTGAGGGAGACCATCCCCGATGGAATTGGGAGAGGTAGGGGGATTGGAGAGTGTTCCATTGAGGAGGATGAGTGTGGTGATTCTGTTTATTTTAGTGACTATTATCGTGTTGGAACCATGTAGTATGAAAAATAATGAAAACAAAAGATAAGTGTAAAAGCACACAACTCATTTTGATTATCTCATTTTAGTCAGGGAAATTACACACTATATTAAATATAAATAAATATTTTTAATCTTATCAAGAAATAAAGTTCAGAATGTGATGGGGTGTTGGGTTGGTGAAGGTCCTAAGAAGTGCCAAGCTAAGTTTGGTTTTGGGTTTGTTTAAAGATGGGAACATAAATATAATAAAAGGTATAGTGAGGCTTATTTCTATGTTGGTGGAACTACATGGCTTGGTATTAGGGCCTACCCCCTCACTTCATGACCCTGCAACAATAAGGGTGTTGGGTGCTTAGCCAATAGACTACCAACCAATTATTTATACTCAGCTAAGACACTGGGTTGGCTTTCCCCTTGGTGATGAAATCCAAGTGGGTCTACTTGGGTGGGATTTATTTTGATTGCAAATTTTATAATTATCATGATTTGGTAGTGTGTGGAAAAGAGTACAACTAAAATGGTAAATTAATCCACTTACACTAGACGTGCTTTCAAAACAAGCAAACTAAAAAAGATAATTTCCTTCAAAAAGAAA
This sequence comes from Torreya grandis, assembly GCA_037957365.1. Taxonomy (NCBI): domain Eukaryota; kingdom Viridiplantae; phylum Streptophyta; class Pinopsida; order Cupressales; family Taxaceae; genus Torreya; species Torreya grandis. The sequence continues at coordinate 1,405,787 of JARHVA010001700.1, read as the reverse complement.
GTTATTTATATACTTTTTTCTTTTTTTTTAATTTTTAATTTTGATTTAATGAAGACAAAGAAAATGTTTTAATAAACAAAATGAAACAAATAAAGCAAAAATAAAGAATCAAGAAGAATGAGGCCCAAAAAGGGTCCTACTAGTCATGCTAGAATGTTTATGTATTTTTATGTTCATTCTTTTATAAAATAAACTACCAAAAACATAAGTTGAGATATAGGGTTTTAAGGCTTACCAGTGACTAGAAATATTGTGCACCATTAATCTAGTGACATGGGAGATCTTTTTTTGGCTAGGAAGGACTACTTTCATAGTGCTTATAATATATAGTAATTGTAAGGTTGGTGAGCATATTTTTGAACTTTAGATGAGTGTTGATGGGATGATGTAGGAGTATGAATTCCAACATGTGAATAATTGTCTAACAAACATTCTAGAGAAATTCCTTTAGCATTCTAGTGTAAATTATGGGTGTAGAATTATGATTACATAATTATGGTCTTTTAATCAAGGAGGCCTATGGTTAATTTGATGTCGATTCAACAAAAGCAATGTCAATCATGGGGATCAATATCTATTCTTACCTAAATTTACTAAAGGTTGTTAAAATGGTTTCATCTATCAGTTTAAATTAGGCCTTAAGTTTTTGAATGGATTTGGGATGGTGAAGGAGTTGTTACGGGGTTAAAATAATTTACTTTTAATGCTTTAGGAGATTTGAGAAGATTTTAACTGTAGGTAATTAGTTAAAATGAATTACTTAAGTGAAACCATAACTAAGAAAACTAATTACATGCAATGAGGATAAAATAGTGATTAGGTAATTACATGGGGTGAAATAGGGATGGAATAAGAAAGGGGACTTAAGACCTAGACTAGCACAAATATTATTGTGTTAAATCCCAGTGCCTATAGTATGCTTTATGTTAGGTGATGAATGTTAGTGATGGTGTATGCAACCTCCTCTCATTTGTCCTATCTCTCACCTATTTTTAGCTTTTAGTCATCTTTGTAGGTTACATAGAGTGATTCCAGTAGCCTTGTGTGGATTGAAAGTTGAAGCATTCATTAGTGTCTTTTAGACCTGTTGACCAACCCCTTAATCTATACATCATACTATAGCCTCTATGTGAAACACTCATGCTTTGAGACTCCATTTGAGTTGTGTAATCAACTGTAAATTTTAGTTCATGTTCTTAGTGCATAATAGGTAGGTGGAGGAGATAAATTTAGTGCATCACCTCCATAGTTTGGTTTGCTTTCAATTCTCTCTCCCTTTTCCTTTGCAATTAGTAGATTAGTTTGTAGTTCTTAAGTGATGCGTCAAGGGAGATAGTCCTAATCTAGAGGCTCAATCCACTCTATAGGTCATCCACAACCTAAGATTATTTTGATGATATCACCTAAGTGAGGAGGCTTAAACAACCTCTTCAAAGGTGTAAATTTTGATGATAATAGTTCTGGCATGCCCAATGGGACAAGGATTTCATCCCACCGAAGAGTTCTTAATGTTTATCTTCAATACATCAGAATTTGGAGGCACAAACATAAGCATCAATGGCATCTCCAAGTGAATCTCAACTTGTATAAGCAGTTGAAATGTCTGAAAATTAGAAAATTGGTATGTATTTTAATCATTCTTTTGGTCAAAATGCATACTCTATGCCTTCACATTATTCATATCAGGTTTATGGAATTAATGGATTCACCCAAAGTGTCTCTAAAAAAACATCATGTCAACCTCACCAAGGTTATCAACGGCCTTATATGCCCTCTCCCAATCCAACTCAGTGGTAGTCCACTTACGTTTTTAGTCAACCTTGTCAAAGTTATATTGTTCCCACTCTAGCCTTGTTGATTTTAAAACAAATCCTTGTGGGCATTAAAATGAAAATGAGGGGGCTTGATGAAGAAAATAATCTTGGCATGATTGTCCATAACTCTTCTATTCATAATGAAATCATTCAAATGATGAGGGATTTAATACATTTAACTAAGATTGGGTGGGTAGATATTGAGAGAGAAAATTAGTGTACCAATAGATGATGTGCTAGAAATAAAAGGTTTGATTTAATGTCTATATAATAGATTAATACTTGAAGAGAGGAAAAAAATGCAATACATTCAGTCTAGTATGCCTTCTCCCACTCCACATTAACCTTCTTTTGCTCCAAACCTAGTGTAAGTTGTAATATGCCATCAAGAGAGGTTTATGCTAATGTCACCTTCACCCACTCATCCTCAAGAGAATAAGACCATTACATATTGGATATCTTCTTGGACTAAGACCCTTGATTATATCATGCCAACCCTTGAAAAATAAACTTCTCCTGTACCAAACTAAAGTCAAGAATAAGAGAAGTATATAGAGGTCAAGTCAAGAGAGATCTCAAGTTCTTCAAGTCCTTCACATTCCTTTCAAGATACAACTATCCATGAAGTTAAATACACATCAAAGTTTGATAGACCAACTGAGGAGTGGAAGGAGAAGAATACAACACCCTTAGCACAATTTCCTTCTTCATCTCTTCAATAATCCTTCAATGAACCTAAACTACCCAAAATACTAAGTTATAAGGACACTTTATCTAGTTTTAATCAAACCACTGAAGTCTCTTACCTTCCCACCCCCTCCTTTTATGAAAGAGAACATGTTGCATTAATGGTAAAAGATGAGTATTCAGTTGGAAAAGAGAGTTTTCCAAGACAAGAAGGTGAGGTGGTAGTCTTAAAAAAATAAAATTAGTGAGTTACAAGTTAATCTCAAGAAGGTTTTGAGGAGAGTGATTCTAGTGTATATGATGAAGATGTCCTTATTATTAGTCCCCCCTTATCAAGAGGAAGGAAAACCAATTTCAAGAGATGAGGAGAGACCTATGCTTTTTATCCAACTGTTGGATAGCCTTCAATTGGTCACAAATGATCAAGTGGACCAGGTTGGTTGGTATGCCTTTGATGTTGATAAAGAAGAGGAAAAATCAGGTTTGATACAAAATAAACATGATGAATTAGACCTTGGATGGGAAAATGATCTTCCATTCTTCATGGAGGAGGAAGAAGACCAATCTAGTTGTCATAGATTGAGTCTTGATGAAGCAAAGGATGACCATACAATAGTTGATTAGGTTATAACTAAACTTGAGGTAAGTCTTCTTGAATAAATTTTGGTTATTAATCTTGTTAAACCTCATAAACAAGATGAATATTTGAAATAATTATTAGTGGATTCTAGTGAGTAGTTGATAGAACTTGAAGAAGACAACTTGAAGCTATGCCATGATCCCACTGATGAGTTTAAAAGGTTTGATCAACCTATTGTCCCTAAAGAAAATGGAAACAATGAGATTCAACTTGGCATGCCTACAAGTGACCAAGAAGAGGCTTCCTTTTGGGAGGAACTAAATTTTTTTTGATCAAGTTTGGATATTACATATATAGCTCATGAGGAGAATTCTAAGATGCTTGTCTTGTCCAATGAGCATGGTGAAAACATGCATAAGAAAGATCTTGAAGAGAAAATCATGCTATCTGATCTTGTTGAGTTTCATGAATAAGTTCAAGAAGGTCTTGAGAACATGTGGCAGTCTTATTTGTACATGTTAGAGTAATTTGAAGAGATTGGTAGGTTAGCACCTATAGAAGAACAAAATGAAGTTGTTGATGAGAAGTAAAAATATCGTAGTAAGCTAAAAATTCCTACAAGCCATCACCAAGAGGTTCAAACTCATGATATATCAAAATATGATGAATATGAAACTCTTCAAGATGAACAAGAGATGGAGCTTAATGAGCCAATAGAAGCTAAATTTATAGTTGCCTTCATAAATCAAAGTGTGACCAACTTAGATCTCTATCAAATTTCTAAGGATGGAAAACATTATGAGGTAATAATTGAAGATCAATATGAATTTGTGTTCATTTGAGAAATGTTTGTTTTTGTTACTACATTTGAGGTTAATTCAAATATGTTGGTGATCAAGAAAGGATTTGCCAAAGGAAGAACCAAAGTCTAAACAATAGCTTGAACATCATACTCATTCATCACATGAAGAAGATTTAAGGAGTTTATTTTTTGATCTAGGAGGATCAACTCTTAAAGGCTAGTTGTACATAGTATTTCCTTATTTTATTTTCCCTGAGTACTTCTTTGCACAGTGTGTGTCTTGTTGGTATGTTTGCTTCTTGTCTTGTTGTGAGTCTTGGTGAAGGAACTCAGTTTTTATATTAATTTTAAGAGGTTTGAAATCAAGTTTTAAGGTCTATTTAATTTTTTTTTGGGATAACATGATTCCATATCCCAATGGAGGCAAGAAGGTAACCAGTCTAGATGCATAGCAAACATGTAATGCTAATACGTTGCCAAAGATGTTGACCAAAATTGGCCACCATGGGTAAGTGCAATTCAAGTGTTTGTCATATTAAATTCTATTGAATGGTATATAATATCGATAAAACCACTTAGTCTTGTCATTTACCCATTCATGAAGGTATTGTTTATGTTTTTAGAGAGATTAAGGTAAATTTAGATAAATTAAGGTGATGGGTGGTTATGGTCTTTTACTTGTTTATAGCATTTCCTTATGTAAGACTTGATGGTCAAAAGTCATGAATGTACATAGGTTATTCCAAGTACAACTTGATAGAGTGGAAAGGTCATATATCAAAGCATTAAATGGGTCTTAGGCCTATTTGGTTTGTATTAGTTTGTACGAACCCTCTCAAGAACATTTTATACCTTGTCAATGCATTATAAGGCTTGTCAAGTGGCTCAAAGTCTAAAATAAGGATTTTTATAGACAATGGACACTTTTAAAATAATATTAAATATGGTATATGGTATAAATTGGTCATAAAATATTAGTTTGGAAATTAAAATGTAAGTTTCAGTTTCATCCTTTTACAGAGAGACAATTTCAAGAAGGTTTATAAACTTGAAAAGAGAATGAGAACTCACCTGGACAATTTTCAAATGTGATAAGCATCCTGTTACATTATCCAAGTCAAATCCATGATTTTTAAGGCATTTCATGTCCAAAAAAATTGAAAACTCACTCCATTTCTCCATCAACCTATTTACAAGTTAGTAAAGGTTATTTTTAGGTGTTCATTCCATGAAGAGGAAGAAGAGTTGGAACCAATGCTATTGGGAGTTGATAGGGGTCCTTATTACATTAAAATTATAGGCATTTTTCTAAGGATTTAATTGTTTATATTTGTGAACAATCATTAACAAGTTAAGCATCCACAAACCCTCCTAAAACCCCATAAGCAAGTTTTTTCTTGTCTCGGCAAGTGTGTAGGATTAATGGATGAAAATGGATGGTTGTTTGATGTCTTCAAGGATATGAATATACATATCACATCACTCTCCATCATAAATTGCATGCGTGAAGAGGAAAAGGTATGTAAAATGGCCTATAAGTGGTAGTTTTGGGCTTACTTGTAGGATTTTGGCTGTGTAGAAGCATCATGACTAGTTGTGAAGACTTGTTGAGCATGGGCAGAGGTATTTTAGTCTCATTAAAATATATCCATGTATCTTCAAGTGATATATATATTGACAATGCCCTCAAGATAGGTAAAGATGAAGACCATATGCATGTTTTGCATAAGAAAACCCCTTTGGTTGAGTTTTTGCTTTAAAAATGCATCTTAGAGTTGATGAATGCAAAAATGGTGATTTAAATGTGATATAAGAATGTCTAGAGGCAATTACAAGGGCAATCCAAATTTAATAAATATCAAAAACACACATTTACTTGCTTTAGATATGCTCTATTCAATGTTTTGGGGTGTGACAATCAGGTTATAGGTGAATATAGGAATATTATTATCTTGAAGATCATGATTTGATAAACATAGGAATAACTCTTGGCTCATTTAGATCATCATTCATAAGCATGAAGTGGTTTTCAAACAAGGAACCAATTCAAGAATAAATGGCTATAGGCCTAGACCCTTAAATAAACACTCACAAGCCTATTTATTTTGAGTTCAAAGCTAAAAATAGAAGGTTGTAACAAGCCAAGGAGACCATGAATAGTGTATAAACATTGAATAGATTCTTCAGATGGAGAGGAAATCATTCAAATTCAAGAATCTAGTGGAGGGGGATCCATCCTTAAAACACAATCTATCAACATCTACAACCCTCCAAAACAAAAGAGAAGTTCTTATGAATAGTCACTTTTGAAGTTTTGATTGGATAGTTTAGGTTAAAACATGTATTAATACTTTAAGGTCCAGACCTAAATACAACAGTCTATCATTTTGCAAGAAAAATGAGGTGTTTGAGTTCCCTTTGAGATGTTTCAAGGAATGTGTAATCTTAAAAATTGATCTAAAGGTTTAATGAGGAAGGTACAAGGATTAAGAGACCAAGAGAATCATTTTTACTATCCTAAACAAAAGAGAATGCAGACCTACAGGTCTATAGACCTATAGGTTTATGCTCTCAACCTAAGATAGTTAACCTTGCATAACATTGATGGTTTGAAGATAAATGTAAGTTGAATAACCATGATAATATTTTGAGATAGTATTTTTAAGGTATATTAAAGAGGGTCATTGATGAAATAACTTCCTTGAACATCCCATAAACATCAAAACCAAAAGAAGCCTCCACAAGCCTGCTAAAGAGCTCTTTCTCAATCCTATTTTCAAGATTTCAAGAGAATGTGCAATGTTTATTTGAATTTTGAAATTTTAATGGATAGAAGAGTGTGTGGGAATACATTAGAGGACATGTAAGGATATATATATTCCTTTAAGATGATTCAAACACCAAAAAACACCTACAACCACATACACAATCCAAAATGCACATAGTTTTCCACCTTTTTGCTTGTTTGAGAAGTACATAAAGTTGATCAAGGACAAATGATGATTAGAGAAGCTAGATGAGGTTGGGTTAGAACCCAAATAGGTATTAGTTTGATTTGAAACACCCTATAACTCTCCCAATGAATTTTTTCAGCTCTCGGCCTCCTCAGGCCTATGCTTTTGCCAGGTAGGGCTAAAAATATTGTAACTCGCCTAATTTGAATTTTAACCAATGAAACTACATAAAAATTTATCAACAATTTTTTTTGATGTTCCCTAAAGTATTTTTTTGGTTTTGAGGTAGTATTGTATGGATTTGTATGGTCTATAGGATTGTAGCCTTGCATTAGGCCTAATTAGGAAAGGTGGTTGTTGAGAAAGTGGGTCTACATTGGGAATTGAGTTATAAAATTTTAGGTGAAACTAAAAGGGGATAATGGTTAATAAAATATGAAAATATTCCCTTATTTTTCTTTAAAGTGGTGTGGATATCTCAAACCAAGGAGATTTGTGTCAAAATAGGGCTATAAGGGAATAGGTCTCCAAGAGAGAGAACATTAGAACTATGAAGGAAATGGAGAAATAGAGCTGGAAAGATGATGGAATGTGGATGGTTAAATAGGTTTCCAAGGTATTTAAACTCCAAGAAGATGATTGGTCATATCATAATCACTCCAAGGGGTAGTTTTAAGTGCTTAAGGGTGAGTCACCAAGCCAAACCATAACTCCTACGCCACCTTAATCAAGCTGTCATCAAATGGAGCACACACATGTATTAAAAGAGACTTCATATTTATCCTTTGGTATTTGATTTTTTATTGTAACTTGTTGTATGATTGCTTCATAGCCATCATTATCTCTTGACACCTCTTTCTCTCTCTCTCTCTCTCTCTCTCTCTCTCTCTCTCTCTCTCTCTCTCTCTCTCTCTCTCTCTCTCTCTCTCTCTCTCTCTCTCTCTCTCTCTCTCCTCTCTCTCTCTCTCTCTCTCTCTCTCTCTCTCTCTCTCTCTCTCCTTCCTTCTCCTATATGTATGCCTAATTTTGGCATTGTTTGGAATCCTTTTTTTAGATATGGCATAGCCCTGTCCAAATGAACACTTATACTTTACCTTTGAGATGAATAAAATTGAGTTATAGCCTTCTCTCATGCTTGTAACTAGTGTCTGTTTCTTGTTAGTTGGTGAATGTAAATGATGGTGTATACAACCTCCTCTCATTTATCCTATCTCTTACCTATTTGTAGGTGTTAGTCACCTTTACAAGTAATATAGATTGATTCTAATAGCCTTGTGTGGATTGAATTTGGAATCATTCATTAGTGTCTTTTAGACCTCTTGATCAACCCCTTTGTCTATGCATCATGCTATAACCTCTATGTGAAACACTCATGGTTGGAGACTCAATTTGAGTTGTGTAATTAGTTTCAGTCTTAATTCATGTTCTTCGTGATTAATAGGTAGGTAGAGGAGATATTGGTGCATCACCTCCCTAGTTTAGTTTGAATTCAATTATCTCCCCCCTTTCCTTTGTAAGTAGTAGATTAGTTTGTAGTTCTTAATTGATTCATCAAGGGAGCTAGCCCTAATCTAAAGGTTCAATCCACTCTTTAGGTTCACCCACAACCTAGGATTATTATCATGTTATCACTTAAGTGAGAGGCTTGAACAACCTTCTCAAGGGTGCAATTTTTGATGATAAAAGGTATGTGATATAGCATTCAATAAAATATTTTTTACTTTTACCTTGTTCACTCCAATGTTGTCTAGTGTCATTTTATAATCCTCATATATAATTTTTTTTTAAATAAATATTTTATTAAAAAAATTTAAATAAGTATTTTTCTTAGATTTTATTGAGTGAAATAATTTCATAATCATATGATTTTTATTTTGGTGAAAAATAGATATTTTTCTTGATAACGATAATGTGTCACGTCGAAAATATTTGGGTTGTACTATAATCTTGAAAAAAAAAACTATTTTCCATCAATTTTATTGGTTGAAATAATTCACTTCAATGTTTACCGCCATATGCACTAACATGTGTATTCATTTAATATTGCCCCCGTTTCACATTACCTCTTGAGTGCATTCAATGGCCCCATCTTTGATCAATTTAGACTTAATTTATAGATAAAAATCTACAGATATTTGACATAGATGAGATTATTGGCATAGTGTTATATTCATTTATTTTAAACCATTTTTGACATGTGAACAAGTGCAACATGGACCTCTTTGCTAGTAATGAACCCTTCTTTTTTGTTCCTAATTTTTCATTAAAATATAATATAAACCAAATATAATCATTATGTATGTGTATATTTCCCATGAAAAATAACCTTGTGAGTGACCCAAAATAAACTTAAATTTTTATTTACTTATAACTTTAAAAAAAAAGTATTTTTATTTTTATTATAAAACAAAACATGTGTGCTGCAGTAAATATATTCGACCCTATTAACTGATTCAATTTCAACATCCACTTCCATATAGGTACTTTCCCCCCTCTAGTATCTCACAATCCCAAGGCTTACCTTCTTTAAACTATTTTAAATATATATATATATATATATATATATATATATATATATATATATATATATATATATTTGATTTTTTTAATTGACCAAATCTTTGGCTTAACATTAAGGATTGAAGGGTTCTATTCCTTTAAATTCACTCGAGGATCGAACCCAGCCTCATTCTTTATGGTGTAGAGTCTTTGCATTCGTTAAGATTTGATTCGTGGAGGACTCTTTTAGACCCAAACAACTTCACCAATAAACCAAAAACCTTTCAGCAAATATAATATTTTTGCTTAAATATATGCCAAAACAAAGTGATTGACTGTATAGTTTGGCTAATTAGGAGAGAAAATGATAGATATCAAGTAAAACTAATTAGAGTGATATGATTATTATTGATCCATGATTTCATGAGATAACCAAAAAATAAATGGATGTTCCAACTTATTTTCTAAATCATTACAAAAAATGAAAATGAAATCAAGTATAAGATAAAAATAATAATCACACAAAAATAAGAAGACCATAAACACACATGTTGGCCATGCTCTTATGAGGAAAAAGCATTAAGGATAGGAAGATGTATGGATAGCTTTGTGTATGCACTAAAATGTGTTTGCTCCACTAATTATCCAATTCATGCTAATTTGACCTAATTATCCTATGTCCTAGCCATAACAACCCTTGGCCTAATTTCTATAATCATCCCCATATCCCATTTAACCTTTGTCCTGGCCCAAAACCTATTAATCCTAAGACAATCCGAATTATCTATTAAATGAGAATTTTTAGTTCCCATAACCCCACCTAACCACATACTAACCTATCCCCTAGGTATTCCTACATTCCTAGGAATCCTTATCCTATCATTAAGCCCTAAATAAGGCTTATTACCCATTAAACCTACCCTTAATCCCACTTGACAATTTAAAATTTATGAAAATCCCAACTACCCACCCACCACCCTACACTAGCCTTTCCTAAGCACCTAAAACCCTATGAAGAAAATTCTAGAATTAGAGAGTTCTAGAAATCTCTCCATTCTAAGCTTCTTCCTCTAGAATCCTCTATTCTAGAGGATTCCATAGAATTAAAAATTCCATGAAAAATCCTCCACCCTAGATTTTGATAGCCCAAGTTCGAATTTTGACCATAGGATCCCCCTCCATGAATCTATAAAACCAACACAACCTCCCTTGCTCAAGATAATGGGCATTTGAATGAAGAAGTGAATGAAGGAATAACACAAGCAAGCCATTTGTCAAGCCTATCCAATCCATTGTCAAGCATCTCCAAGCAATCCAACAATCAAGTTCAAGCATACAAATCTTGTATTGGAGTTATGAGAAGGTAAAAATGATGGTAAGCATGAGCTTTGCATTCTGATTTGCCTTTTCTATCCATTCCTATTGGTGTCATTATCTTTGTGTTTCCAATATCTTTTTGATAACCTTTTGTTTAGATCCCAAATTTAGAGCACATTTTGGTGACCATAGTGGGACCAACCTCCCCTATTTAGGCTAACACTCTTGCTAGAAGCATTTTGGATGATTATAGGGAAAAGTGGAAGAGAAACCAAGCATGGATTTTTGAGTTTTACTTTTTTCCTTAGAATCACAATATTGCTCTACAAATAGAAGTATTGTTAACAGTAATCATGGTATTGAATGATAAACTATTAGCAGTCAGGGTTTAAGTAGGGTTTTTTACATTTAAACAATACTACTACTCCCCAAGTCATGGTATTATCATGATATTAGCAGTATTATCAATCTAAATAGTGGTATTGCAACTCAAGGTTTTTCACATTTTGACAACTGACAGATTGATCATATTTCACATAGGTGTGTTATTGGTGGTGTGGATGAAAAACATTACTCCTTGATGAACAACCAAAGGGTCATTGAACATTCCTGCCACTCTAAGACTAGCGATATTACATTGTAAGTAGTGGTATTGAAATTTTTAGTAGGAGTATTGTGTTTCTGACACATGAAGGTCAAAACTCTTCCCTGATGTCCTTTTTTATATTATGGCATTCTATTTAGGCTGTGTGTTATAGGTGAAAGGGAACATTCATACTAATTAATGTTAATTTGGTCTTGTAGGGTTTATAACATCTAAGCAAAGATTGTTGAGTTTGCTCGATTTTAACAATAATGTTACTCCATCAGTCGTGGGATTGTCTTGTGAGTAGCGAGATTGTTAAATATAGTGGCAATATTGAACATTTTAATTTTATTGGTTAATTTTAGGGATTTGAATAATTTTGATATCAATAATTGTATTAAAAATGAAGCCCTATAATCATTTTCATTCTGATCTAATACTTTTTAGCTTAATTTAGGACCATAAATTAAGTTGTGCAATATTGCTACTCACCAAGTCACAATATTATCCTGCTAGTAGTGGTATTGATCTGAGTAGTGGTAGCATTGTATTTTCAAGTTTTCTGACCATTTTTCAGGTCTAGTGAGACTCTTGAGGCACCCCTAGTGAATGGCTAACCTTGGTGTTGCAGGGAGGGGGTGCCCATTTTGATTATTTTTAATTAAATTATCATTAGTAGTTAATCATCAGTTTTTCTTAATCCTTTTGTGTGTGTGTATATTTTGCTTATTTGTGTACATGTACATGATTTATCATATCATGTGAATCTCACATAAGTAATTAGATTGGTTAATTAATTGTATTTTTCATTTGCTTGATTGTACAAAACCCTTCCTTAGGATAGCACATGATGTGGATTTCATCACCATGCACCTGGCTTAGTCTTTAAGAGTTAGTATCATGGATTTCACCACCATGTGCTAGACACACTCCATGCTATAATAGATTCTAAATATTAGGAGAGCATTGTCATTATAACCTAAGCAGAATTCCCCATAAAGGGTTCTATGGAATGAGGATGATTCAATCCATATACCCAAGACAATCAGATAACCTCTTATATAGACTTGGTCCTCATCATACCTTTGTGTATATAGGGGACTTCCTTAGATCCTTGTGTAAACCTTAGAATAGGAGCCTACAATTGTAACAGGTGTTCCACTGCCAGTGTCAGTATCAGCACCCAAGTGACCATCAGGAGCAAATAAGGTTGAGAGGGTTTGATTAATTCCATAACAGGTCACCAGCCTACAACCTCATTTGTGTATCCATTAGATGGTGTGGACATTGAGTTACACTCTCATATGGTCTACTAATTAGGGTTGTATATGTGCAAGATTTTTTTAAGTGATGTGATAAGGCCTATTTTATTTGTTAGCTGAGTCAGCCATACCCTTGAAATTTTTGTGTACATACCTTAGAGAACCTATAGGATCATCTCAACCTATTTCTTCATCTCATTCCTTGTACCCACCATCTTATCTTGTCCATCCTTGTACACATTATTCCTATTACTTTCCATACCCATTCTAATACCATTACATACCCCATATTATCCTATCCACATCATCTTCCACTTTCTTATCCCACCCATATCTCATCAAATCCATCTCATCTTCTTTTCACATCTCCCTTTGCATCAAATTCTTGTCATACTTCCATTTATACCCATTTCATATCCTTATCTTATTCACTTCATACCATTTATCTCTCCCATTGGCTATCCCATCATATAGGCATCACCCATTTTCCATCCTCTCTTTCCTCACTTATTCACATCCATAATCTCATACCCCTCTATGTCATAACCACCTTCCCATCTCATCTTAGTGTAATCATTTTATCCTCATAATCTATCCCTTTTCTACATTATCCAACCACTTATCCACCTATATTGTGCATATATTTTATATCATAATAGTCCATCATCCACATCTATTAATCCATATAGTCCATCCCTTTCCATCTATCCTTCATCCATATTATCACCATATCATTATACATCTACATAGTTCATCCTCCACACTTATTGTTTCACCCTTTTAGTCTTCATATTTCATCCATATATTCCCTTTTAGCATTTTTTATCCATCCCTACATTCACATTATCCACATATTACCCTATTTCCCCATAATCCATCCTCATATCCATATAACCCATCCTTCACATCATTCCTTGTTTATCCACATAATCCATCCTTCATAAACATCATTCACCTATATTATCCTCATATAGACTCATTCCCTTTTACACACACACACACACACACACACACACACACACACACACACACACACACACACACACACACACACACACACATCATCATCATCATCATCATCATCATCATCCATTTGTACATCCTTACACATATCCCATATTACCTTGACTTCACCTCATCTTAGTCACACACCATCATCCTTACCTCATCATTGTCTTGTATATATTTCTCCCACCTTCCTCCTATCCCATATTGGGTCACACTTTGTCATATGACCAACTCCCACATCCCACTTGGATCTTATTTTATCTATTAACATATCATAGTCTCGATCATTCCCATATCACTTTCCATCAAAAAACCATATCACATATCCTTGAGAGTACCATCCGTCTTTTATCACCTATTTTTTTGTCCATCCCACATATTATTCATCATTTAGCATCCATTGCCCATAAACACAATATCTTTTTTTAGAGGACACATTTATCACCATTTTTCCAATCCAAGTTAAGATCACTTATGTCCATCCATAAATCTTGGAATCACCCCCATCCATCTTGAGGGTCCTTGTTCATCACACCATCATCACCCATATTTATCCTCGCCCCCCTTTTGGATAATTGGTTGAGGATAAAGGATTAAATTATTAGTGGTCATCTTTGTTATATATATCATCATGATACTATCCCGACTTGAAATTATTGTGGAACATAGCCTTGTAAGACATCAAGCTAGCACCCATCATTATCCCTATCAAGTGTCTTTTGTCTCTAGAACCTATCACCTTGTCCATTTGTTATTTGATAAGATACAACCCTATCATCCTCTTCTATACTTGCTAGTTTGAATCTTAAAATAACTATTGTTCTTTTGATAATTTCTAGTTATCTTATCCATTGACACTATTTTCTTGACCATTAGTAGTTTCACCTTTTGGACTACAACCCAATAATTCAAAATATCTCTAACAATTTCTCATCCCACCTTATCCACTTTCATCATGGTCATCAAAACCTGAGCTCAATTCCATCAAGGACAAGGTTCCAATCAAGAAGACCCTCTTAGGGGGCAACTCATAGACCCAACTCAGGAATATGAGGATTTTCATAGTGACATCCATAGACCTCAAGGGGAAAATGATAATGCCAACCCTCTCAATAACCTCTTAATAATGAAGGTGTCCACCAACTCTTGGAACAATATGTTTAACAAAACTAAAATATGGAAATTGGGGGCACCCATCTAAATAACATGGGTCATCGACATAATGATCACCAAGAAGTGGACCATGGATTTCTATAGGAAGGTGACCAATAACCACCCCTTATTAATTGACATGTTGAGTCTAATAAGATACAAGCTACCATTGAGGATCATTTAAACCAACTCACATATAAAATTAACCTTCTCCTCTAATTTCAATGGAATAATAACAATAATGACCACAATAATAGTCACACCAATCATACTACTCATAATAGCCATCATGTTCATATCTCGCAAGGAAATCAAAATAAAATTGTCAATCCTCTTGAGGATCCTACCTTCACCCAAGAATGGAAGATGATGAAAGAAACCCTCTAATAGGTGGACCCCAGGTTACAGGCCCTCAAATATAAATATGAGAATTTTTGTTCATCACCTTTGGACAATAGTGTACTACAAGTTCCCTACCCTTTGCACTTTGAAATTCCAAAGTTGGAAAATGTAGGGGGAAAGGAGATCTAATGGATCATGTACAAGAATTATTCATTGCTTGCCATCAAGTATCACAAGAAGATGCCCACCTATTAAGGCTCTTTCTTAAAAGTCTAACTGGACCAACATAAGAGTGGTTTATGCATCTTCCTAAGGGGTCAATCTCCAAATTTGAAGAATCATAAAAAAAAAAAATTTAGACACTTCTCCTTCAACATATAAAATGATGTGTCTATTATTGGCTTCTATAGCATAAACAAAGATATGGTGAAAATATACTTTATTTCTTGCAACATTGGCATGGATTGTCAATCTGACTAAGATGCACCATACCTGAAAAGGAGACGGTGAAAATATTTGTGGATAATCTCACTGCATAATTGAAATATTAGTTGAAGCTACAATGTGAAAAAAAATTTGATAAGATTATAGAAAAGGGGATACAAATTGAAAAGGCTCTCATTGAAAAGGTTATCATCAAGTCATTATCTCATAATGGGAACACTACAAATTTAGGAACTCCATTTTCAAATAAATTAAAGGCCTTTAACAAAAATAAGAATGTTGTTGGGGATAGAGTAATAGATTCTAAACCACAAGAGTAACATGTCCAAAATATTTAGAGAAAAGGGCCCCCACCTCAATCACATGCTTCTTCTATCAAGGTTGCTAGGGACAACCAAAAACCTGTACAGGAAGATCACCTCTTACAAGTCTCGATATCCCTTTGGAAACTATGTTAGAGTAGTTGATTATGGCCAACATTATTAACCTACTAGAGGTTTGACCTATCGATTATTGCCAACCAAAGCCAGATTCATATCATGAGAATGAGTACTGTAAGTTCCACAGAGTAAAAGGACATGATATAAAGAATTGCATGCAATTCAAACACTATGTACAAGATTTGATTGAAAGAGGTGACATCGAGTTGGAAGGGGAGCCTACTTATACCTAATCAAGAAATAGATAGTTGGGAATTTATAAGGATCCTCTCCTCAAGCATGAGCAAAGAAATCAGAGACAAAAAAAAAGACCAAGGTCAAGAATCCTCTTCTAATTATACTAATTATCATAATGTGCCATATCAATACATCAATACCATCAAGATTCACCATATTCCCACATTTTAAGAAGCTCCTTCTCTGATTTTGAAAATAAATATAGCCACATCTCATTGTACTATAACTACCAGGCATCATAAAATCATAATTCTCGTAGCATCATCCCAACAACCATCCACTTCTTCCATTATACTGAGTGGGAATACCTATAACAAAGCCATAAATGGGCATGATAAGTCTTATGACATTATTTAGCAGCTAGAAAATAACCCTACCCAGATTTCCCTTATGGAACTTCTAAAAACATCCACCCTGCACAAGGAAATATTAAATCAAGTGCTTAATGACCTACAGGTACCTAGTAACTTGTACACCAATTAGTTTCAAGCACTAGTGGCTCATTTATCTCCCTCCCCATAACTCACTTTCAGCACCCAAGATTTACCACCAGCTGGCCCTCATCATAATTACCCACTCTACATAGAAGTTTCCATTGCCCATCATCGAGTCTCCTATGTCCTTATAGATGGAGGATCAACACTTAACTTGTGTAATGTGGACTTCTTGAAGAATTTTGGGTACTCTAAAACATCTCTAGGGCCTAATATCATCATGATCAAAGCATACAAGACAATTAGTGGCCATCTATTGGGTCTATTTATCTTCCCATCATTGTGGGGCCTATAGTCCATCAAACCTTAGTGCATATGGTTAACATAGACTTGCCATTTAATATGCTTCTTGGGAGACCTTGGATTCATGAAATGCAAGTTTTCTTTTCCACTCTACATCAATGCCTTAAATTCCCCCATTTAGCAATATAAGTCACCATCCCAAGGGTTATTGACCATCACAACTACCAAATGGATCAAACCCCTTCTCCATCAGCATCCTGAGCCATTGAGAGTTCCATATTCAATCTTACAACTACCAAATATGTCTCTCCTGATCAATTAGCTACCACCTCTACCCTATCACCAGACCTTACCAAGTTAAAAATCACATCTAAAGGTTATGGAAAATATGAATACAAAACCCTTTGCATTGGCCATCTCTCATTATCTCCTTGAAGATATGGGTCCCCTGCGATGAGGGAAGTTTGGACCATCAAATATCAATTTGGACCTATAGCTTTTGAAAGTACTAGATTTCTATCAAATTAACATATTAAAGGTGGCAATGATTCATAGATCTTGCCTGATGATGATGCCTTCATCTTACCCCAACAAAACTATCCTACTATCCACTACATGATAGAAAACATGAACTATAAAAGAAAGGGATTGGGTAGATAGGAACAAGAGTAAATAGAGCTTATTGATGTTTGAGATAACTCATCTTATTATGGTCTAGGGTAAAAACCATATGGTGATGACCCTCTTGATGTCATTGTGGATTCAATCTTGGCCAATGAGCCAACTCTCCCCAATGATGATACTGAAATAGGATCCTTCTGTAGTCAATTTGAAGAGCTGGTTGCCACTAGCCTCTTTTCTGACACCTTCATCTACACCATCAACATCTCCCTCTATTATCCCTCCCTCATAGACTGGGATGACAAATAAGAGCCCACCTTTGACACATTTCAAATTGATGAAGCTATTGTTGAATACTTGGGGGCAAGGACTTTCATGCCATCAAGGGACCACAAGAAAGGGTTTTCAATCAATCAACATATTTTGGAGAACAAGAGTCACTAAGTGCCCAAAGCGATAATGAAACATGTGAAGTAGAAGGGGAACATTCTATAGAACTTGATGACATTCCAGATCATCCTAATCAATTAGAAGAATATCTAGATGTTGATGCTGAGTTACTGGGAATTACCACCTTTGACATGCTAAAAATCCAATACCCCCTTATCTATCAGAACAATCCCCCTCACTCATTGAGGAAGTCATTGAAGTAAATATTGGAACTAAAGAAAAAACTAAGATAATGAAATTAGGGGCATCTCTTATGTAATCAGAGCATTAAATTCTCATTTCCTTTCTTAGATAATTTATTGATGTCTTTGCCTAGAGTTATGAAGATATGCCTGGGTTGGATCCTTCACTAGTAGTCCACCATCTTGATGTCAATCCTAATGCTAAACTTGTTAAATAAAAATTATGAAAGATGCATGCAAAGGTGGCATTACTAGTCAAAGAAGAATTACAAAAGTTTTTGGATATATGATTCATCCATCTTATTGACTATTTTAATTGGATATCTAATATAGTCCTTGTCTAAGAACCACATGGTAGAATTCAAATATGTACATATTTTTGTGACATCAATAAGGCATGCCCCAAGGATAATTTTCCACTTCCTAATATTGATATGATCATGGATTCAACTGTTGGGTATGAGATGTTGTCTTTTATGGATGGTTTCTCTAGATACAATAAAATTAAAATCACTCTTGAAGACCAGCACAAAACAACATTTATCACTCCTTAAGGAACATTATACTACCAAGTCATACTGTTTGGCCTAAAGAATGCAAGGGTAACATATCAATGAGTGATGACTATCATCTTTGATGTCATGATGCATTATATTTTGTAAGATTATGTTGATGATATCCTAATAAAATCCTGCTCTTGAGCTGAGCATCTTGCAGTCCTTTGTAATATCTTTGATAGACTATGGAAATACAAAGTATGTTTGAACCCTAAGAAGTGTGTCTTTGGTGTAACATCAGGGAAGTTGCTAGGGTTGATTGTCTCCCAGAGAGGTATTAAGGTAGATCCAACAAAATTTTGAGCATTCATTGAAATGTTACCTCCCTAGATGCTTAAGCAGCTTCATAGTCTTCAAAGTAAACTCTAGGCTATTAGGCATTTTATCTCACAACTCACTGATAAGTGTCATCCATTCACTCACTTTCTTAAAAATGGAGTAACCTTTCACTAGGATGAAAATTATCAGAAGGCCTTTGAAAATCTTAAATGATACTTGATAAATCCACCTGTCTTGTCCCTACTGGTTCCAAGCAAGCCATTATTTCTCTATATATTTGCTACTCCTTATGCCATTAGAGCTTTACTTGTAACGCATAATGATCAGGGAAAGGAACGAGCTATTTATTACCTTAGTCATGCCCTAATAGCATATGATCTAAAAATATCAGATACACTTAATTGCCAAAATAGATCATTTGAAGTACCTCTTGTACAAAAAAACATTAACAAGTTGTGTGGCCAAGTGCTTTATGTTGCTCAGTGAGTTTGATATTGAATATGTTCATCAAAAAGAAATCAAAGAAAAATTCATAGTAGATCAACTGGTAGAAGCTCCACTAGAGTCCACTGAGCCACTTACCTCTCCCTTTCTAGATGAATCCATCATGAGCACCTCACAGGTAGAAAATTGGAAGATATATTTTTATGTCTCCTTCACTAATCATGGGTCAAGGGTAGGAATCTTGTTAGTCACCCCACAAGGTGACCTCATTCCCAAATCATTTAATCTTGTGTTCCCTTCTACCAACAATATCTTAGAATATAAATCCCTCATAGTAGGACTTTATCTAGCCATATAATGGAACATTCAATATTTGCAAGTATTCAAAGAGTCTCAACTAATAATAAAACAAGTAAATGAAGAGTTTCAAATGAAGGATGAGAAGTTACTCCCATATAAATAATTGGTCAACCAATTAAAATCTAGTTTTTAGTATATCACATTTGAGAAAGTACCCCAATCTAACATTAAGGTAGCTGATTCCATGGCTACTTTGGGCTCCCTCATTGATCTACCTAAAGATGTTTTAAAGGGAAATTTTCTCATTGGATAATTAATCACCCCAGCTCATCACTGTTTAGCCCCTACATGAATTTATGTCATTAATAATCCAAGTCTCCCTTGGTATCACACCATCTACCAATACCTTTATGAAAATATCTTACCTCTTGATCTCACTCGCCATCAATAAAAATCCTTTCTCCATTAAGCCACCCATTATACCATCTTAGGAAATAGGATCTATCGAAGAGGTTATGACAGAACCCTGCTAAGGTGTCTAACCTCAGACAAGGTTTCTCAAGTGGTCAAGGAGGTCTACACTAGCATTTGTAGAGGGAACATCAGTGGGATGGCCTTAGCCAAGAAGCTCCTCCAGATTGGATACTATTGGCCAACCATGGAACATGATGCATGTCAATATGTGCAGAAATGTGAGACATGTCAAAAGCATGGAAGCCTTATCCATGCACCAGCACAAGAATTGAATATTATCATGAGCCCTTGGCCTTTCTTTATAAGGGGCCTTGATCTTATTGGCAAGATTAATCCTACTTCCTCAGATGGGCACAATTTTATTATCATAGCTACTGAATACTTCACAAAATGGGTAGAAACAATGCCACTGACCTACACAACTGGCCTATAGATATCCAAATTCATCCTCAATCAAATTATTTTCCACTTTGGCATCCTTACCAATATTATCACAGATAATGGCAAGTCCTTCAAGAATCAAGATGTTGAGGCCCTATGTCAAAAATACCATATCAAACAACCTTTTTCCCCCCATATTATCCTAAAGACAATGGAAAAATAGAAGCAACTAATAAGACCCTAATTAAAATCCTAAAGAAGACAATCAATCAGATCGGATGTGATTGGCATATTCAATTATATCCAAAATTATGGGCCTATTATGCTAACATTTGTACACCCATAGAGGCCACCCCCTATGCCTTGGTATATGGAGTTGAAGTAATATTACCTATGGAAGTAGAGCTACCTTACCTTCATCTCTCATTATGAGGGATAATTATAGATCATAATCAATAATAAGAGTGCCTACAAGAGCTAAAATGCCTTGATGAGAAATGCCAGAAGGCCTTGAATTATTTGAGGGCATATTAAAATAAGCTCAAGAAATAATACCACAATAAGATCCAAGTGTGGGAGTTTGAAGTAGGTGACTTGGTCCTCAAAGAAAACTAGAAGAATAATAATGAAGATAGAGAAAAGGGAAAATTTGAAGCCAATTAGTTGGGCCCATACATTATTATTGATAAATTTAGCTCAAGAGCATACAAATTGGCCACACTTAAGGGAGATGAATTGTATGATCCTATGAACATCATTCACCTCAAGTGATTCTACACCTAATCCCCATATCCTCTGTCTATAGGACCCATTCATTCTAAAAAAAATCCATCCAATAGTGAAAACCAACTCACTGGCACCTTGGGCAAGTATCATGGTGAAAACTAGTTCCCAACACCATGGTAAGGATTGCCTGAACTTGGTCTTAATCAGTGGGAACCTATAGCATGGAATCATCATCCTTATCAAACAAGCGGTAAGGGATACCTCTAGGATATTTGTTAGAGGAATTTTCCTAAATCTTCTATCTATCCTTGGAAACATTATCCCTATCCCTAAAATCCTTTATCAAATTACCTACCTCCATCTGACAAAGACCCCTATGATAATTGAGTCTCCTCTTAGCCCCAGATAGATCACATTAAATTTCTTCTATCCATGCACCCATCCACTCCCACTATCAATAGCAATAGGTTGCCTTACTTATGGGGTTACTATGATTTTGATTCCTTGAGAAATGATCTAACCCCCATTATTCTAGTATTTCTAATTCACATATTGTCCATGAATCCCATATCCTACATTCTCACCTCACCTACACTCAGTCATCATTATCATCTATATTCCTTTCTTCCATCATCATCCCCCTCATCTTCATCCCCTAGCTAGAACTACATTGGCCTGAGGTCCTTTGGACTATGTAGGTAGAACTTGGTCACATTCTCGTGTCCAAGGATAGCTTAACCACCACCATTTTCCTCCCCCACACCATCTTTTGTCATCCCCTTTGTGATTACTTTTAAAGGAATGAGAATGTGTTTACTTATTCTCGTGTGTATGATTTGAATGCCAATTATATGTTTTGCCTATGAAATGAATGTTTGTCTTTGATTTTATTTCCTTTTTGCATGACTCTACATATGAGAACAAGGATGGAACAAGAGTGGAACCTCGAAGTAATTCCCTTTGAATGTCTCATCCTACTTTCAAATGGAGTTCCCACTATACATATTTAGTATAAGTGTCATGGCCCCATCAAGACCATTGACATATCTCATAAAGATGTGATAGTAACATGGATTGGATAAATGCTTGACAATCTTCCCACAACCCAGATCCTACATGCGCAACCACTCCCAAGACATATCCCCCCAACCACCCCTATAAATCCTAAATTGAAACATTTCCCTCTCATCATATAAACCCTTACCCTCATGATGTAGAAGCACCACTATCCAAATGGATAAATCATCTACTCAAAATAGGGGCAATATACATTATAAAATAAATAAATAAAATCCGTCTCATGTGCATTACTTAAACATCCACATCCATTATTAGCCACATCATCATGAACATAACAAATTCACATAATTTCATCATACATGTCCATCTCATAATCTAACATAAATACATCACTCATAACATATTCATCCACATAAATAAAATCTACACATAACATAAAGAATATCACTATCATATTACCATCATCACTCATCAATAATGCCATCACATCTTGTCATAGACAACACATCCCATTTCACATATACAATATATTGATAAATATTCATCATCATTGCATGTATATATGCCATCATATGCATCAAACATGTCCATCATAAGGCCATTATCATCATAAGTTAACATGAAATACTAACAAACATCATAACATGCATCATCATCATCATAATAATAATGAACTCATCATTACACATGCATAATCATCCTAAGTGAATCAAACAACCTCATAATCAACATATATCCACAAATAATCATCAATCACATCACATAAATAAATAACCATCACCATAAACACAAGAGACAAGAATGAATCATGTGTGTGTGTGTGTGTGTGTGTGTGTGTGTGTGTGTGTGTGTGTGTGTGTGTGTGTGTGTGTGTGTGTATCTGTGTGTGTGTGTGTGTGTGTGTGTGTGTGTGTGTGTGTGTGTGTGTGTGTGTGTGTGTGTGTGTGTGTGTGTGTGTGTGTGTGTGTGTGTGTGTGTGTCATCATGTCCATCTATACAAAAAGAATCCCCTATATAATATACAAAGGCATCTCAAAACTATCCATCATGGCTGAGGTGTCAGCGATGGCCTCA
The DNA here is from genome assembly GCA_037957365.1 of Torreya grandis. Classification (NCBI taxonomy): domain Eukaryota; kingdom Viridiplantae; phylum Streptophyta; class Pinopsida; order Cupressales; family Taxaceae; genus Torreya; species Torreya grandis. The sequence continues at coordinate 1,382,418 of JARHVA010001700.1, read as the reverse complement.
ATCCCCTACTCCTCAAAGGCTATCTCATCAATGACTGACTAGCCTAAAAATATCCTACCCTATGCTCTAAGGGTACCACCACCTCATAAATAGTTTGATAGTATAGGGCCTCCCATGTTAATAACATGATATAATCCATTATACCCATCAGCCCCTATCCCTATAGGCCTGCACCTATTGCATCATGAGCCCTCTCTACCATAGTTAACTCCCCCTATAAAGCCTAGACCTATCCCTATAAAGTCACAATCTATGACTGTGCCTACTCAAGCTAGGCATCTCACTACTGTATCTGACTCTGTAACCCAACTACCTCTGCTCACAACTAAGATAACTCACTCTCTCACTAAGTTACTTGCACCTGTAAACTGGCCATTTGTCCCTATGCCTAGGATAACATGCCATCATCCTTAACCCTCAAAACCTATAGCTATGCATGGAGTTGATCCCACTCCTGGTTAATACTCCCAATCTCTATAACTTGAGCCTAGAGATCTACCTATAACAACACCTCATCATCAACATATCACCTAGGGAAAGATGGTCCCACTCCTCTTTATGGATGCATAGGTGCCTGCCCCTCCAACTAATATGGACCCTATCCCTACCCATCACCTTATCCCTACCCATCATCCTATCCCTATCCATCAATATCCATCACATCCAAGGCTGGTCCCTATCTTTGCTATCATTCCTGCTTATGAATATAGGCTTGTGCTACAATAATCCTCTGTACTACCCTCCTGATCATCACATGAGGTTGAGTTAGTTTCCTTTGTCTCCATCCTTATCACCACAATTGATACTCAGCTATGACCCTTGTCTCTAGTATGACTATAGTAAAATCCCACTAAAATGATGTAAGATCTTGATAATCAAAGATCACATCTAATCTCACCACTAGCCTCTCCCACTGAGGCCTCTCTCACACACTTTGTGTAAAGATATGCTCAGGATCTGACACGTTTTGAACAAAACCAAATTGGCGTTGAACCCAATCTAGTCTATATCTCTTGATAATAAAATCATGTGTCTACTAATGTAAGATGGGGATAGCATGAACTATGTACATGTCTCATCCCCCCACCCAAAAAGGATGCCTTGATATGGCATTTAGGTAATCTACTCATGATGCAAGCTATTGAATTCCTCTTTATAGAAAAGTAAATCCCCTTCAGGAGTCATTGCCACCCCTACCACGACACGTCATCGACACACAACCACCTATCCTAGCTCTATATTAACAAGAAATCCTAATGGCTACTAAATAATAATATGCTCCTAGCTTTATATCTATAGTAGCAAGGATGGCCCAAAGCTCCACACACCTCTATATGCTCCAATATGTAGCTCCATATATAAATGCGCTAACATAATTGATCCTCATGTGAATACTCACTGATCATGAACCATGTCAACTACTACCTCCCCTAGACCAAGATGGAACCATATCCTACTCTTATCCAGTAATAGGATGCTAGATATCAGAGCCATCACTACTAATGTCAGTGTGTCTAATGAGCCATCTCATTGGCATCAATCTAGGTCAATTGACCCATTATGTATACCAATTTGTAGGCTGCCACCCTACTGTTGTAATGTCTAGATCAGTGTCTATGATCTTTATTAGATCTTGGCCCCAGTCATCAACAAATAAAATATCCTATAAACATCCTCTAAGGTCATAGTCATCTCCCTAATCATGAATTGAAATGAACTCGTCTCAGAATGCCACCACTCTACCAACATCGTAATCAATGCTTGGTCAATCTAGATCGGTGGCATAATCACTACATCATGTAGCCCTACTATCACTAACACTTTGTACTCCTCCTTCATCACCTACCACATCTCATGCAGTATCTTTGGATGCCTTGATCAAGATGCTAGCATGCCTAAGCACTCCTACAACATGCACATATAATCAGTTTACACATCCCCCTATTCTCCCTATCTACCTCATCTTGCCATTACCCTACTCACTTCACCTACTTCCTTGACCCCATACATCTAACCCTATACCATAGTCCTTTAACCCACCTATCCCATATCCCAACCCCCCTAACTTTTCTGCTCAACCCCTAATCATGGTATTGCAATATCTCTACTTCTTAGTCATGATATTGCAATACTGCTATTACCCTCTCATGGAATTGTAACCCCATGATTCTCCAGTAGTAGGATTATAATCTCACCATTCCCCTAGTGGTGAGATTGCAATCTTGTTACTCCCTTAGTAGCGAGATTGTAATCCCACAACTCTCCTAGTCATAAGATTGCAATCTTGCTATTGAAGGCACAACTGAAAGTTGTGAGATTGCAACTCTGTGACACCCTACTCATTTTTTACCCTAAAAAACCTAAAGTAATCAATAAAAAACATCAAATGCAAGTGTAATGGTCCTACCTTGGGCTCCCTTTAGTATGTCTAGAATCACTCATCATGGTGTGAAGCTCAAAGAATACGATCCATTCTTTGGAGCTCTAGGTTTCTAAAAGAAAATAGTGCAAATGACCCCACCCCCTACCCCATTGGCCTATATCAACCCCCCCCCCCCCTCACTAATTTTTTTTTGTCTACCTAATCCAACTAGGATTCCTATCCTCTCAATCCAACCAACTAATATCCAATATCTCATCCTCATCATTATCATCATCTCCAAATCAGAACTACATTGGCCTAAGGTCCATTCAGACTATGTAGGCAACACTTGGCCACTTTTCCATGACGAAGGATAGCTCGGCCACTATCTCTATCATCCATCCTCATCCCCCAATCTTTTGGTCACTCGATCACATAATTTATTATTTTTTATCATCATCATATTGATCAACTTTAGCTTAGAACTACCCCCATTATATCTTATCATATCATCTTATCTTGGCATATATCTCTCCATTGCATGCATCCTTGTTTAGGATACATCTAAAGCTTTTGGTCTTATATCTTATCATCATTATTTTTATGGTTGATTCCCATGCATGTGTCCTTTTTGGGATGTGTTTCCAACTATGACACCCATCATCACTATTCCCTGTGCATGTGTCCTTATCAAGGGCATTGTTATCAATTTGTAGCTCATCTCTCAACACCAATCTCATCTTATTCATATTCTATCCCATATTTTGGCATCCCATCCCCTCATCTCTCCATCTTACCCCACCCCTCATTTTCTTCTTTTGAGTGGAAATCTATCTCATTCTTCCCTGCATGTCCCCTCGAGGGGGCATCATATACCCTAACATCATATCCAACTAACATCCATCCATAACATAGTTGGTTTTTCTTTGAAATACCATTAATCCTTCCACTCCATCCACTCACAATGCCCTTTCAAAGAGGGGAAAAATATATGCACTAAAATGTGATTGCTCCACTAATTATCCAATTCCTGCTAATTTAACCTAATTATCTTATGTCCTAGCTATAACAACCCTTAGATTAATTTATATAATCATCCCCATATCCCATTTAACCTTTATCCTAGCCCAAAACCAATTAATCCTCATCCAATTCTAATTATCTATTATATGAGAATTTTTTATTCCCATAACCCCACCTAACCACCTACTAACCTATCCCCTAAGTATTCCTACATTCTTAGGAATCTTAATCCTATCATTAAGCACTAAATAAGGCTTATTACCCACTAAACCTATCCTTAATCCCACCTGACAATTTAAAATTCAAGAAAATCCCAACTACTCACCCACCACCCTACACTAGCCTTTCCTAATCACCTAAAACCCTATGAAGAGGATTCTAGAATTAGAGAATTCTAGAAATCTCTCCATTCTAAGCTTCTTCCTCTAGAATCCTCTATTCTAGAGGATTTCATGGAATTAAAAATTCCATGAAAAATCCTCCACCCTAGATCTTGATGGCCCAAGTTCAAGTTTGGACCATAGGATCCCCCTCCATGAATCTATAAAACCAACACACCCTCCCTTGTTCAAGCTAATGGGAATTTGAATGAAGAATTGAATGAATGCATGAAGGAATAGCACAAGAAATCCATTTGTCAAGCCTATCAAAGCCATTGTCAAGCATCTCCAAGGAATCCAATAATCAAGTTCAAGCATACAAATCTTGGATCAGAGTTATGAGAAAGTAAAAATGATGGTAAACATGAGCTTTGCTTTTTGATTTGCCTTTTCTATCCCTTCCTATTGGTTTCATTATCTTTGGTGTTGGAAATATTGTCATTGATGTCAAAGGTCTAGCATTTTTGGTGATAAAGGCCCCATTGCATTTAATGATATTTGTAATTGATATATCTTGGCTAATGTGAGTTAATATTTATTTAATATTAACGAATATATTTTTGGTTTCATATGAGACAAAAGAAAGGCCCATGGAGAAGTAAAAGAGTCATGGGGTAAAGATAAAAGAATGATGGGACGCATTTTCCCATGAAGAGTCATCTTGGGGAATTCCAAGAGTCACCAACTGAAGACAAAAGAGGAAGGGCACAATTTCTCATGAGGGGACACTTTGAGGAATACGAAAAGTCACCAAAGTAAAGACAAAAGAGGGAAGGACGTTTTTTCTCATGAAGAGTCACCACATGAATTTTCAAAGGCAAAGATATGAAGGGTCATACAAGTTTGGCACCATTTTCCATGAGGATTGAAGGGTCACAAAGGGGGAAGGCTAAAGGTCATTTGGAAAGCTATAAATAAAAGGCTTGAAAATCCATTTGTAATATAGAAAAAAAGAGGTTGATTTGATATTGTATTATCTAGCTTAGAAGAGCATTTGTGAGAGATGAATATAATTTTTATTTGTTATATCTAGCTTAGAAGAGCAAAGGTAAGAGAGAGGAAAGAGATGTTGTAATGAACTATCATTTGTTGAGATAGTAACATTGAGAGATAGTTGTGTGGTTTACAAAAAGGGGTTGGTGCTCTTGTGGGTTGGTGCTCAAAAAAGGGGTTGGTGTTCCTGTGGGTTGGTGCTCACGAATTGTTGATGGGTTGGTTCTCGGTAAAGGGGTTGCTGCTCCTATGGGTTGGTGCTCATGAATAGTTGTTGGGTTGGTGCTCTCGCAAGTTGGTGCTTGAGAATATTGTTTGGGTTGGTGCTCATTCATATACTTGAGATTGTTCTCCATGGTTTTTTCCACATTATATCTGGCATCTCTCTCTTGTGTGGTGTTTATTGTTTTAGTTTTATTGCATATATTGAATGTTTGATTAAGTGGAATTTGATTAAGGGAAAGTTTTATAAGATATATGATATACTGATTCACCCCTGCTCTTAGTATATTTTGTGCTTAAGAATTGGTATCAGAGTAGGTTCCTTTTTGAAAAAGTTTTACAGCTTGAAGGTAGATCAGGAAAGCACAAGATGGCCATACATAAAGGTGCCTCTGCAAGTAAAAGAATAGTTGATCAATTAGAAGAAGAGGATGAAGTTGAAGTAAATATGGAAGGAGAACTCATGTGTGCCTTAGAAGAGTTGAAAGTTGTTGAAAAGAAAAATCAAATATTGAAGCGCTAGATCAAGAAAAATGAAAAGGAGTCAAAGGAGATAATTGAAGATCTACAAGCACACTTTGAAGATGCCAAGAAGAATGAAGAATTTCTAACGGCACAGTTGGAAATAGTAAGAAAAGAATGTGAAAGGTATGTTACTGAAATTGCCTCTTTAAAAGAAGAGATTGAGAAAGCAGTCAATAATAAAATAGTCAATGATTCAAAATTTGAGAATAGCACTAATATATTGAATAATTTATTAGAAATCCAAAAGGCAATATCAGATAAGACAGGTATCAGTTTTGAAAAGAAGAAGAGCTATATTGAAGCTCTTACAAATGAGGAAACAAGAAGGGAAGAAGTGAAGAATACAGAGGACAAAGAAGGCTGGAAGGAACAAAGCTATAAAAGGCAATCAGGTCAGAGATTCACAAACAAGTCCTATTTTTATGGTTACTATTTTTATTTTAATGGATATGGTCATAAGAAATTAGAATGTAGAAAAAGAGCTAACAATCTCAAAAATAAGGAAAAAGAAGGTCATGTAGAGTCAAGCAGAAGCTATAACTTTTTTGCTCCTCTATCAAGCTTTGATGAAGATACCATAATTTGTTACAAGTGTAACAACTTTGGACACATAGCTCAGTATTGTAGAAGCGCGTTCGAGTCAGTCAAGAAGGACCAGAGTTTCAGGGCTCCATTCATAAAAAAAAAGGTTCAGACATGGCAGAAGAAACAACATGAAGGTTATATGTTAGTCCAGATATATTTGCATGCAAGAAATGAAGAAAAGTCATGGTTTATTGATAGTGGATGTTTGAGGCACATGACAAGAGACAAGAGCAAGTTCATAACCTTGAAGAAGATCAATGGTGTCACAGTGAAATCTGGGGACAATACTACCGCCAAAATTGCCAAAAAAGGTACACTAAGTTTAGATAATGGTATAACTAAAATTGAAAATGTTTTATATGTAGGAGGTCATAAGCATAATCTTTTGAGTGTAAGTCAAATGTGTGATCAGGGGCACACACTAAAGTTTTATGCAGAAGGTTGTGAAATTAGAAGAAAAGATTTAGATGTATTGGTTGCAGATGCTCAGAGAATAGGTAATAACTTATATATGCTATTAGACATCAAAGGTCAAAAATATTGTTTGAGTTAGATTGAAGAAAGTTTGGCTATGACACAGGAGAATGGGGCACATAAATTTTGACAATCTTGTCAAAATCTATAAAAAGCAAGTAGTTAGGAATCTTCCAATTATCACAAATCCATCTAACACACTTTGTGGACCTTGTCAGCATGGGAAGTAGGCTAAAAGGTGGTTCAAAATTAAAAAGTACTCGACTACTCAGATACTAGAGCTTGTTCACACTGATCTATGTGGACCTGTGAGGACTCAAAGTACTCAAGGTGATAAATATTTCATGTTTCTTATTGATGATTTTTAACGTATGACTTGGATAATGTTTTTAAATAAAAAATTAGAAGCTTTTAGATAGTTCAAAGCATTAGTTGAAAATGAAACTAATCTAAAGATTAAGTATCTAAGATTAGATCGAGGAGGATAATTCATGTTAGATCAATTTATTGAGTTTTGTGAAGATCATGGAATAAAGAGACAGTATTCAGCATCCAGAACTCCACAACAAAATGGAGTAGTTGAACAGAAAAATAGAATAGTTCAGGAGATGGCAAGGACAATGCTAAATGAATCCAAGATAGCAAATAAATATTGGAGAGATACAGTTGGTACAGCAGTGCATATTCAGAATAGAGCTTTATTAAGAGTCAATAGTGACAAGACTCCTTATGAGCTATGGAAAGACAAACCAACAACAATTGATTATTTCAGAGTTTTTGGTAGCAAATGCTTCATAAAGAGAACCGATGAAAAACTTGGTAAGTTTAAATCCAGAGCAGATGAAGGTATATTTCTTGGTTATTCTTGAAAAAGTAAAGCTTATAAATGTTATAACAAAAGAACCAAGAAAATTGTTGAAAGTGAAAATGTTAGGATAGAAGAAGATGGAACACAGAATCAGTGATCTAGTAGACATTCCTGAAATCATTGAAGAGGAATGCTTTGAAGAATTAGATGAAGATGAGGAAAAAGAGAAGGAGAAAAAGGGCACCAAGACTCCATCCAAATATGTTCAGAAAAATCATAATGAAAGTGACATCATTGGGGATATAAAAGAAGGAATTCGCACCAGAAGAATGATGGTAAGTGAATCTGAACAAGTTAATTTCTCTTTGTTATCTAAAATTTAGCCTAGAAATTTTTTAGAAGCTAGACATGATGAGCATTGGGTTAAGGCCATGGATGAAGAATTAGATCAAATAGAAAAGAATGACACTTGGGAATTAGTGCCTAGACCAAAAGATCACAATGTGATAGAAATAAAATGGGTTTATAGAAATAAGTTGAATGAAAATGGCGAAGTGACTAGAAATAAAGCAAGATTAGTATGTAAAGGATATGCTCAAATTGAGGGAATAGATTTTGAAGAAACTTTTGCACTAGTGGCAAGGTTAGAGGCTATTAGAATGTTTCTTGCATATGCAGTATTTAAAAATTTCAAAGTGTTTTAGATGGATGTCAAATCTACCTTCTTAAATGGGAATCTTGAATCTACATTGAGCAGCCTGAGGGGTTTATTCTCTTGAATATTAGTAACCATGTATGCATATTGAAGAAACCATTGTATGGATTAAAACAAGCTCTCAGAGCTTGGTATGCAAGACTTTATAAGTACTTGCAAGATCAAGGATTCAAGAGAGGATTTACTGATAGTAATCTTTACATCAAAATAGAAGGTGAGCATCAATTGATTGTTGTGATATATGTTGATGATATCATTTTTGGAGGAAATATGGAAAAGATGACAAAAGAATTTTTTGATAGAAAGCAAAAAGAATTTGAGATGTCTATGCTTGGAGAATTATCATTTTTCTTAGGGTTGCAAATATTTCAATCAAATAAAGGAATTTTCATATCTCAAAGTAAATATGCCAAGGAAATGTTGAAGAAGTTTGGTTTTGAGGATTGTGCACCAGTTGGCAAACCTATGTGTACAGGAAATAAGTGAGCAAAGATGAAGATTCACCTGTTATAGATCAATCTTTGTATATATCTATGATTGGTAGTCTTTTATATTTGATAACATCGAGATCAGACATCATGCATGCAGTAGGTATGGTTGCAAGATATTAGTCATCTCCAAGAGATAGTCATGTTCAGTTGGTGAAAAGAATATTCAAATATATCAAGGGGATATTAGATTATGGATTATGGTATCCCACAGGTAAAGATTTCACTTTAGTTGCTTATACAGATTCAGATTGGGCAGGGTGCTTAGATGATAGAAAGAGTACAAGTGGAGGAGCTTTCTTCCTTGGTGATAACTTAGTATCATGACTAAGCAAGAAGCAAAACTGAGTATCACTTTCTAAAGTTGAAGCAGAATATATTGCAGTAGTATTGTGTTGTCCTCAAGTGCTTTGGATGAAGCAAACTTTGGAAGATATCAAGGTAAAGTATGATGATCCTATTTCCATTTTTTGTGATAACACAAGTGCTATAAATATTTTAAAAAATCTAGTAATGCATTCAAGAACAAAACATATTCCCACTAGATATCACTTCTTGAGAGAGCAGGTTGCAGATCAACATGTTAAGATGGAATATATTAGTACTACAGAGCAGATTGTAGATATTTTCACAAAGGCACTACCAAAAGACACATTTGAGTATCGACGAGAGAAATTGGGAGTAATTACCTTTACTTCCTGCCATTGAGGTTCAGCATCAGTTGAGGGGGAGCTAAGTGTTAGCTCCAGGTAGGCCCTTTGCCATTGATGTCAAAGGGGGAGAATAATAGGTACAGGTATAGGTGCAAAAAAATGTACAAGTTGCTATAGTAAGGGGGAGTTACTATATGTTTTCAGATGACAGTATGTGCAGGTGATAGGATGTGGCAGTTTTAGGATTGAGGTTACCATCAATGACAAAGGGAGAGATTCTTGAAAATATTGTCATTGATGTCAAAGGTCTAGCATTTTTGATGATAAAGGCCCCATTGCATTTAATGATATTTGTAATTCATATATCTTGGCTAATGTGAGTTAATATTTATTTAATATTAATGAATATATTTTTGGTTGCATATGAGACAAAAGAAGGGCCCATGGAGAAGTAAAAGAGTCATGGGGTAAAGACAAAAGAAGGATGGGATGCATTTTCCCATGAAGAGTCATCTTGGGAAATTCCAAGAGTCACCAAGTGAAGACAAAAGAGGAAGGGCACAATTTCTCATGAAGGGATACTTTGACGAATATGAAAAGTCACCAAAGTAAAGACAAAAGAGGGAAGGACATTTTTGCTCATGAAGGGTCACCACATGACTTTTCAAAGGCAAGGATATGAAGGGTCATACAAGTTTGGCACCATTTTCCATGAGGATTGAAGGGTCACAAAGGGGGAAGGCTAAAGGTCATTTGGAAAGCTATAAATAAAGGCTTGAGAAGCCATTTGTAATATAGAAAAATAGAGGTTGATTTGATATTGTATTATCTAGCTTAGAAGAGCATTTGTGAGAGATGAATATGATTTGTATTTGTTATATCTAACTTAGAAGAGCAAAGGTGAGAGAGAGGAAAGAGATGTTATAATGAACTATCATTTATTGAGATAGCAACATTGAGAGATAGTTGCATGGTTTACACAAAGGCGTTGGTGCTCCTATGGGTTGGTGGTCGGCAAAAGGGTTGGTGTTCCTGTGGGTTGGTGCTCATGAATTGTTGATGGGTTGGTGCTTGGCAAAGGGGTTGGTGCTTCTGTGGGTTGGTGCTCACGAATAGTTGCTGGGTTGGTGCTCAGCAAAGGGGTTGGTGCTCCTGCAAGTTGGTGCTTACGAATATTGTTTGGGTTGGTGATCATTCATATACTTGAGATTGTTCTCCGTGGTCTTTCCCACATTGGGTTTCCACGTTATATCTGGTGTCTCTCTCTTGTGTGGTGTTTATTGTTTTAGTTTTATTACATATCTTAAATGTTTGAGTAAGTGGAATTTGATTAAGGGAAAATTTTATAAGATATATGATATACTGATTCACCCCCCCCTCTCAGTATATTTCATGCTTAATATTTGGGTTTCCATTATCTTTTTTATAACCTTTTTTTTGGATCCTAAATTTGGAACACACTTTATTTGTGTTAAAAAAATCTTGACCGAAACAAATTCTCTGATTGTTAATGAAAATAGAGGGACTTTAGCTATGGTGAAGGAGGTTTTTCTAGGCTCTAAGCACTACAACAAAGTTAAAATTTTGGATTCTTTGATGTATGGATTGAAAAAGTACATGGGATATGGTGGATGGGTAATAATAAACCTCCCTTCATATTTATAGTTGTTTGGTGTTCTTTCCATTTTTTTTTATTTTTTATTTTTTGTTTACACTTTGAATTCCACATTGTTGTGTTTGCAAGCACTCACAATGATAACATAGAAGATGTCATTCTATGAATTACTAGATTGCACAAGATGAATTGGAATATGGAGGACCGACTGATTTAGAAGAAGGTTCTTATGATAAAACTCTTATTTTTCATGATTTCATAGAATTAACATGCATTTTTTTTATGAGTGGTTCAATGTATTAAGATGTTAGGACCCTTCATCCTATATATTCTCTTGTGATTATTATCTTTAATCAAAGACTATGGATGTATATGTTTTGTAAGACATCCCTTGAATCCATTGTAATAATTTTATATTCATAGGAAGTAGTAGTTAGTTATTAAAGAATTATTATAAACAGGTGTTTAAACTAGTAAGAAAACATCCACAAATTATACTGAATTGAGGTTGCTCAAAGTATATTCTCCTCTCTAAAATGTGAGCAATATTTGTAGTGCAACTCTACTCTTTTTTAATTTAAAAATATTTTCCATTTCATTTTCCATTTTATTTCTACATATTTACAATATAATTCTAATCTCTTTCAGGTTAAATCTTAACATCTGGTATCATATTTCTTTCTAAAGCCACTTTCTACATCAACTTTGATGATTTAGGACTATCTACTTCTGTCCACCATATTCTCTCATCTCATCCAATTGGATCTTTGTGACTAGAAAGTAGTAAAAGAGTGGAGGCACTAATCTTTTTCCCTAGATAAGCAACATTTTTTTCTTCTCTCTCCCTTAAGTATAAATAATTTCCCAACAATTTAAAACTAACAAAGGGTTATTTTTTTGGGATAAGTGGATTTCAACTTTCCTTAGATCTATGGAGTGAGGGGTTATTCCCTAACACATAAGTCATTAGAAAATGTTGTGTATATATCTATGTTTCCACATATCTTCAGGTACATATGAAGACTTCTAGGTGTTTTTGTAACCTAGACATAGGAAACTTTCAACGATTTGTTTATGTGATGCACTAGTAAGTGGATAGCCCTAGGTACTTACTTGTATCATATCTAAAAGATGGGATAATGGGCTATATAATAGTTATTTGTCATAGTTATTACTTTAAAATATTGATTCGACATTATTTTATGACCAAGATCAGTATATTTACAAGCTCACTACACACACCTTCCAGTAACCTTCCCTATAAACCTAACATTCTTAGAATCATAAAGTTGATTCCAATTATTTGAAAAAAGTATAAATAATGAACAATCAAAACCAAGGTAGCAGATTCTGCCAATTGATATAAAAATATTAATAGTAATAGTTAGAAGGGTCAAGTATTCCAAAACTATTCCCTACACTCAAGGTAGTAGCTAATTTTATTTATTTATTTATTATTATTAAAAAGGTCATTATTTTTTATGTATTTAAAAAATTAGTTAAATATTATGATGAACAACTCAAATTAGATCACCCATAATCAACGGTAGATCAAATTATGTAGATCAATGATAATCATCATAGATCAATGGCCCAAATCTAATTTTGTGAATCAATGGTAATCATCATCAACATCATATATCCATACCTTAGTTTGCACTACACTGATGGATGATCGAGATCATTGTGTATTATATTGACTATCCATGTTGTGCCTACTGGAATGAGTCATGTGCAGTCATTAGCTTGTATTTCATTATATGATGACCCACATCTTCCCATTCAAGATTAATGGTCCAAATTACATCATGACCATTTTTACACTAATCTCACCAAACTTTCACAAGTTGATAGATGATCCAAAATGACCTGTTAGATCTAATAGCCATCGCCATAACATTCACTATGGTAAAAATGAACAATCCAGAATATACCACAAATTTTTTTTAGTTTTTAATCAAGTCTTAAATGGGAGAAGGTCTGAAATGTGCATACTATAAATGGGATCCATAATACCATTGTAGATGCCCTCTTTTCCTCTTTATTTTCCTTTAGGTTACCTCCAAGAGACGAAATCAAAGAATTTTTCAAGGAAGACATTTATTTAGATGACTTTGATTTCTCAAAGATAATTCATAGGATATGATTACCAAATCCCCTATATTTTAAAATAGTTAGAAGAGGATGAGGCACTCAAGATCCTCTCCCTTCATTGGGTTTACCTGAGAAGATCGTGGATTTAGGGTTGTTGATAATCAAGGAGAGGTACGTTACTAAATTTTTTTATAGCATATCGTATGCATATTATATGTGTTATCTTTATGTGCTCTATGTTTGGTATCTACATACGGTGGTGTGGTTCGATTGTGCCCTACTCTTGTGTCTATCATAGCATGATTTGTGAGGGTTTATGAAAAAGTTGGTATTTTGTTATTTTTAGTTATTTCTATTTATGGCTCTACTAAGCTCAATCACTCCACTTTGTGTTTTATGGATCGATCCTTTGATGACATTAACAATATCTCTTTGTGTGGCATCTTAGTTTTAAGGTTTATTTCCTTCTTCCACATTTTACCCTACTCTTGGTAGTAGTACTAAATTCCCTAGTTTAGGGCTTGTTAATATTTTTCTCTTTATGATTTGGTTGTTCTTTAATTTAATTGGATTTCCCCTACCAATAAGGGTGTTCTAAGGGAAGTTTATGAATGTTTCGCTCATTAGGGCTTCCCTTCCAGCATGTTGGGTTTTGGGGGATGTGTTTCTTATCATTAATGTTTTTGGCATCCTGTGGGCCATGAATACCAATCTGCCACTAGTTACTATGTAAACTAGATATTATTTATTAATATATGTTTTTATAATAATAAAGGAAACACAATGGTTAATTTAAAAATTAATTATGACCCATTTTACTAAGGGGCTAAATTTTCTCAAATAATAGCCATGTGTGAAACCTATTCTAAAACTTATACCATTAAGGACATCTATTGTAGGCTCTAGATTAAATAAATAATATATCAACTAAATACCACTGAACTACCTTTTGGTTATTATTACTATTTTTTTCCACCAACAAACCCTAGCCATGAAAAAAGTAGTAAGTGTGGATAGATCTCAGTGTTCATCCTACCAATCCTTTTTATCATTAGAGCAACCATTAATGGATCCAATTACCATGGACATCATCATGAAGATAAGGCCTTAAAGTTTCAACTACTTGTTGAGTTTGTTGATGTCTTTATAGAAATTTCCCATTGTACATTAGTTCTTTTTTCCTTAGAGACATTCCTTCAAAAAGTGAATTTTATAGGTGGACATACAATGTTTGGGAGGACATTATGGGATGGAAAATTTATTAAGGGGTTTAAGTAGAGAGTATGTCTTTATTCATTTTGATTCATGTGAGTTTATTGAGGTAACTCTTTAGTATGACACAAGGGTTTTTTGTGGCTAGGTTTGTTATCTCCAAGGATGGAAGCTCAAATTTAACAATGAAGATCCAACCCATTGAAAATATTCTATGTGGGTTAAGTTTTCTTTTCTCAACCTAGCTATTAGGTCCTTTTTTAATGAGTTCACAAGCCAAGTATAAATTATTCTATGGTATAAAAATGAAAAATAAAAATTCTTTGTCCTTTGAAACCATCCTGGAGTCCTCATTCAAATGGACATTTCAAAACCCATGCCCACTTTGTTCCAAATATTTATCCCAAGATTCACCCAAATCTAACCTATTTTTTGCCTCAAAAAATCCACTGCATGTTTCTATTATCGAGAAGATGGCCATTAAATCTGGACTACCCTAAATACAAGCTCAAACAAAAAATTATGGAAGAAAATTATGCCAAGGATTATATTACTCATCCCTTGGTTCCACCAAAAACACCCTCTCCACCCTTAGGTAACCCTAGCTTCCATGTACCTAAACCTAGTTTTCAGAATAATGACACAACTTATCTCTACTAAGCCAACCCTTGATTATGTTCTAGAAACTCAAGATAATGATATCCACCTTGTTGATCATTATAAGTTTGTTGGGAAAATAACTAGATCATCCTAAAAAATAAAATACCCCACATAGGTTCAAAATATAATGTTGGAATCAATTCCAATGTTGGTAGTCTGTCCAAAGAAGATAACATAAGATCTTTTGGTGAGGTAAGATCCTGATTAGTGAAACGTTTTAGACAAACCACATATCTATCCCCATTTCCCAATCTTGACTCCAACCATTTCATTTTACTTATTGAAAATTATGTCAAGTAAGCTCTCTCTAGTGATTCTCCATGAATATCTCTCTTTATGCATGGAATGTTATAAGGCTCACCCTATGTGATTGGAAATTACAACATTTAGTCTTACAAATTGGTTTTATCCAAAACTTTTTAGTTGAAATGGTTGAAGCATTAACTGTGTATTTTATCTTATTCATAGATATGAGCTTAACTTATCAATCTTTAACAGTATGGAATAAGTCATCAAATAATTTAAATTTCTTGAACATGATGGACTCATTGAGAGGGATAGTCAAACTTTGCTTTAAAATATCGTGTAACTTATTTTTAGTCATAAGATTTGTCATCTTAGAAAGCATGGTCTTGTATCAAAGTAAATAGTCACTAATTAGTTTATTGGATTCTTGCTTAATATTTACAATTTGAGCATATAACAATTTATCACTGATAGTGATCCTTTTCTATCCCTTATGTCACTTACACATACCTACGAACAAGATAAGTATATAAATCCTTAGGTCATTTATATTTATAAGAAGTTATAATAAATCAAGTATACTCTTCTATATCATTCATAGTTGCTTTAATTTAGACACATTTTTAGCAATATGAATTTCTCATATTTTTAAATTATTAGTTAGGCATTAATGAAAAACAAGGTAAATAAAAAGTAACAAGGACATAGTTACACACACATGTTATAGTGCGTGTGTGTGTCCCATCATATAATTATTGTTTAATAAGTTTATCATCAAGGGTTATCAAAATACATAAGTTAATGAATGTAAAATAACATAATAGTAACTCAAAAAAAAACTCTCATGGGTCCATAAAATAGGAGTATTATATAAAAGCATTACATATATTGCATTAAAGAAGAAACCCTACTGAAAATAGAGTGTAGAAACCATATAAGAAAAAAATATATCATAAATTAGTCACACAATCATATAATCATACCCTAAGAGGGAAGGGTTATGAAACCCTAAGGTTGATTGGTTCAAAGATGGATGGATTCACTAAAATGTCTAACCTAAATTACGCATGATGATAATAAAATGTGTACAATATATATAATAATGTGTATAAAGTAGATATATGGTAATTAAACCTAAAAATAATAATCAAGTTTTCCCTATAGCTTAGACTAAGAAGAAATTATAGAAGCAAGAACTAAAACAAGAAAAAAAAATGACAAAGGAGGATGGAATCTGACACATCTAGGCATAATCTTAGGATTTTAAAATTATAACAATGATCTAAAATTGACTGCATATGCATGTGTGATACTTGGATATAAAAATCTCAAGGGATGGATTTGGTTCTTACAATCCTACCACCCAATGTGATTTGGGCTAGTTTAATAGGTCACTGAATCTGTACTACATGCTGCTATCAAATATATTTCTAGGCACTAAATCTCTACTCGACTAATTTTTGGGTTTTAAATTTTTAGTTGTGTAGGTGTGATGTTTAATTTCGTACAATTTTATGTGATTATGATGTAAAGTTGATGTGTATAATTTATTCTTTTTTCATCTTGACCTAGTTTTCCTCAAACACTTGAATAAACAATAAAAATAAGGTTAGTTGGATTAGGAAACCTTCACAGAGTTGCATATATAAACCTTGCACACTGAAATTAAATCTAATGAAATTATATGTATCATATAAATGGAGCCTTAAGTGAGGGTTTCTCCTCCTCTTCCCTAGTGATTTGCAATACAACTACATGAACATTCCCTAAACCCTCTTTTGGTATAAAATGATAATATCATAAGGTTTTTTTCAAATATTAAAGTATCAAGGTGGAAGATTTCATCACAAGTTTCATAATAGATATGATCAATGAGGCTTTGACTATCACACAGGAGAAGAATTCATTATTTTATCGACACTTAGATGATGCTTGAAAAATGACAAAGTATGACTTGGTATACAAAGGGATCTATAGGATAAGACATACACTAAGGCTGACCATAGAAAAATACAATATGATAAAGTCATCATGCTGGAAATCAAGCCAAGGTAGGGAAGACCCACAAAAACAATGAGGATGGTTTCAACAATTATACCCCTAGAGAAATAAATTTCCATAATAGGGTAAGCAATTTAGAAAATGGATGAATTAAGATTACTGCTCAAATGTGATAACTATGATAAAATTTTAAAGACATTTAGAGGGCTTAAAACCCAAAGAGAAGTTAGTGTGGGGTAGAAGTGTCCTAAGAAAACTAAATGGTATCAAGTAGGTGGTCTACTTACTTTATCTTTACTCTACTTGAAAAATTTGAGCTTTTCTTGATTTGAAAATCTATTGACTATTGATAATGATATCCTTATATTTATTGATCTTTATAGACCAATGATCTATTCTCAATTATTAAATGACTCAGACACTTGAATCTCTGAACTTGACAAAAGACAACTTGAAAGAAGATGTAAAACAAGGTACTAACACTATGGTCTTCCTTGAAGATATATCCTTCTTGACTTCCTAAAACTCTAAAGTGTACTCTTCAAAGATTTGACTCAATCTAATTTGTATTATTCAAGTCATGAATGATTCAAAACACTCCAAACTCAAATAATGTTTCAAACTTGTAAATAGGCTTATTACATCTAATTCAATCCTCCAAGATATATAACATGAATTAGATAGGATTTTTATAATCTCTTTACTCAAACACTTCAAAATCCTTATGAGAGACTTAGGCAATGATACAAAACTTATAAAGGTTCTTTACAAGTTCTAAAAATCACCAAATGACCAAAAAAACTAACCTGGTCCTATTTGACAAAATTTTATCTCTTTTAGGACTATATACACTATTGAATGCAAAGTAAAATGACCCTTTTTTGTTTTTTTAATATAAAATAATATTTTAATCTTGTAAGGATATAATTTTCTTTCCAAATATGAACTTTCAAAAGAATAGCCCATAAGAATTTATGAAATCACTAATCTAAACTGAATATTGTTTTAGACTTAATACACTAGGTCTATTAGTACTTAGTCAAAGAATCCTTGTAATCAACTTGATTTTGGAAATTATAAATTATTGTATCATTTAAAAAATTAACTCTAAATCAAGTTTACCAAATTTTGAGTGATTTGGACCTGTGGATCACTAGAAACCATCTTTTGACTTCTTGACCTTATCTAGGACTATCTGCATTCTTAGGGAAGATTAGAATCATGTCAGATGAACAAATAACTTGATTCATAGGTTAATACATCTCCAAATGATCATTCAATGTTATCAAAACTTGACAAGAACATTGAACCCAAATAATGACTTCAATCAATCAACTTTCTTCTTAAAATCATTAGACTTAATATTTCCTTTAAAGGGTCAAAGTGCAATACATACTTAAAAAAGATTCCCTAATACCTCAAACATGTGTAAATGTATAAAACATAGGTGATCCAAGTGATCCAAGCTTTATTTGATCAATTTTGACTAAAAATTGCAAAATCTATGCTTTAAGCTCTATTCATTATCTTAGAAAATACATTTTTTTAATGTTTTGAACACATAGTCCTTTATAACATTAAATGAAGTGTATATTCCCACCTAAAAACAATTGTAACACCTTATAATCCATATCTATTAACTGTTCCTAAATTTTGGATGGATTTGGATAGTTAAATATTAACTTATAAGCCTTTTATTTGCATTAGGGTTTGACTGTGCATAAAGAAACCAAGAGCTTCAAATTGATCATTGATTTAATAGTTTTGGGAATATTGGAGTATTATTCATATTTTATTTAAGGGTCTAGATTAATAAAATAATAAATAAATATACAATAATTAAGATGCTGATTTATATAATTTGACTGTAATTTGAATCTTTCTAAAAATAGTAATAAGGGAGAGAAAATAAGACTTAGCTAGAAACTAATTGAGATGGTTGTTGTAGGGTCTAAAATTCACTATGCAATATTGGGACACTATTTTAAATTAGGATCTGGCCTTCATTTTAAGATTGGATAGGAATGTCAAAATAGGACACCCTGGGGTCTGGCGCTATAGTCCTTTTCTACCATTATTGTCTAGGAGACCTAAGCTTTATGGGTTTTGTTTGCTATGTCTATGTGAGCTTGCCTATGAAATTTTGATAGTTGGATGTCCATGGAACTCCTTGTAGATATTATTTTGTCTTCAAACCCTAGACTCCATTATGCTTTGACAAACTTTGGGAAAGAGAAGGGTTAGTGTGTAAGATGCATTGAACGTGTATCCATGCCCCTTATGTGGGCACATTTCCTACATACCAATACTCTGAAGAGGGATCAATTCATATGTAGTTCTCCCACTTGATGTGCTTTATGCAATTTTGTATATGAATATATAGATACTAAAACTGGGTATGCTTGAAGTGGTTAGGGACTAGTGTAAGGATTTGAATAAGTTTGTAGTAGTATTGGATGGTTATATGCAAAGAATAGGGAAATATGTTTGAGTATTATTGCTTGTATTCTTGCTTTCTTTGTGATATTTGCCAACCCTTTCCAAATGAACTTTGAATGGGCTTTTATAGGGATCTATTGGTCATGGATTGAATGTGCTCATATTAGGCTGACAAGAAGAGGGATAAGAACCAAAAATAATTGACCATTTGAGGTAAAAATTTGTTTGGACAGGATCACCAAAAGTGGACACTATAGGGCTCGATGTTATAATCCAACTTGGGCACTATAGTTCTAAGCTAACGGGACCTAAGGGGATAGATTTTTCATGGAAAGAGCAGTTTAGCAAAGCTAGGATTAGGTCTGAAAGGCTATGGATGACTAGGAATCAGTGAAAAGATGCCTATGAGGGTCATGAAAGCAAGCAGGAGGGACCTATGGGTTGGGTGTCACAGCCACACTCAAGTTACCAAGTTTCACATTTTATATGACTACAATCATTTATACATAATACTTACTCTTTAATCAAACTAACACCTCTATTAGGACCTAAACAACTTCCTTTAACCCTTCCAATCACCAACTATGACCCATACAAATATTTCTATGTGAAACAATCTACTATATGTGTAACTGTATATGGAAAATAGGGTTTTGAGAAGGGTTAAGCAACAAAACTTCAAAATGAATACCAGATCACTTCAAACTTGACTGAGAATGTTTAATACATTCAAGAATAAAATGAACACAAACATATCTATTTATTATGAAATAAAACTTTCTTTTGATTCAGTACAGACCCCTATTTTATATGATAGTTTGTCAACTCTGCCAACTCTCTCCACTTTCTCTGTCTAATCATGAATTGTTGTGTCCTTATTATACTTGTTGAGAGTCTATAATGGCTCCTCTATTATAGGTTTGAAGTATATACATTTTATTACTATGATTGGCATTACTATCTTTACCTTGAAACCACCTTAACCACCTTGTTCTCATCTTGGCAAATGACATTTCTTGCAAATTTATTGTAAATTTCTTTAGTTACTAGATCTTTCTAGATGACCCTAACATACAATAATGATTAATAATCCTCTTTCCATGTTGATGACCTATATATGACCTATACAACTTAACTTGACTCATGAAAATTTATAATTTTTTTATTAATGTTAAAGGGGAATTTTTTTGAGCTAGGGTCCCCAAACCCTACAAGAAGATCCAGAACAAAAGATACAACATGCAAACACAGTCCAACAGAGAATAGAACAAAAGAACAACTACAAAATAGCTAAAAAATAGCCCTGGCACTACCTAAGATCTATGTTACTCCAGACTCGTAGATACATCTTCTTAGCAAGCCTTCATATTGTTAAGATTCATATCTATCTATGTCAATAGACTTTCATAGTCTATATTGTACTGGACACTATTGCTTTGGCCCTTGTTACGTTTTCCTTTACCATTATAGTAGGGATCGAATAAATATTTGAGGTGAGCCCTAAGGTTCTCCATGTTTTGAATGACTTCATTCATTATTGCCTTAGTACAATTAATCAAGTAACTTGTTTTGTTCTATATATTTTAATTAGCTTGCTCAAGTAAATCCACTCTGAAGCATAGTCTCTGAAACTGTATGTCCTCCTCTCTCTTAGCTAGGGATTTATTCAATTATTGTTCTCCTATTGAAGGACATTCATCTTACTCTTTAGGGTCAACATTTCTCAAATGAACCACCTCATTAGATCTTTTTGTAGGTCATGTTCTTTGACTATTTTATCTACACTCTCCTTTCCTTTGAGGGAATTGGTGAGCTGGTTAAAATCCTCATTCTTGTCCCTTTAAAATTGTGATGGCTCCCCTTTCTCCATGGTGGTAGTATCCTTCTTCCCTTTCTTATGCTTTATCTCTATTTGAGTTATACCTTGTTCTCTAGTCTTTACACTTTTGATGTTAGTTGCATCCAATTTTGCACTGTCCCTCTCCACATCAAAGACTTTAACCCCCTCTTTTTTAGCCTGCAAAATTTGTAGTCTTTTATGACCCTATTTTTCAATATTTTTTTTGCTTTGGAAAATGGACTTAGAATCACCTTTGAGATTCTTCTCTATTCCTTGATGGGTTTTTCTCCTTTCATTATAATGCCCTTATTGGCCCCTTTTTTCTTCCTGCCAATAACCCTACTCAGACTCCCTAGGTATTTAATCCACACTTTCTTTATCTTCCCAATGTCCACCAACCCTTCTTTAGATTTCTCTTGTTGTTTCTGAGATAACTCCAACATGATTTGATTTATAACTTTAAAATATTTGAAAATAAGAAAGATAAGCCCATCGTGTCTTGGGTAGAATAATTATAATTTTTGAATTTATGAATAGAGGTTTCCATGGATCTAAGGATTAAAAAGGTAGACTAAAATCTATCCCATGTCTAAAGTAATTTAGCATTCTAAACATAGACCATCTCATCACATTATAGAGACCCTCTAAAGTAACATATTGGATAAGATAAAAAACTACCTTAACAAAAGGTTTATGAAGTGATTCCCTATCGAATCCATTGTGGAGTTGTTCCAGATGCTCATTGTCCTCCAGAAAAGTCTCTTTATCTAGCTTGAATTCTCTAGGGGTAAAATATCTCTTGGTCTCTTCAATAGCTAGGCTTGTTACATGAGAAATAAGCTCCTTTGTGATGTCTAGTGTGACCCCATTGATAGTCATAGATCTCTCCTCCCAAGCATTAGCAAATAGGGTATAAAAGTGTCTATCAAAACCTTTGATTCTTTCCATGAAGCCCGCAAAACCTCCAACCTATAGGGCATTCCAAACTCTGCTATTTCTCATGACCTCTGGTTGGAGCTTGGGTTTGATTCTATTAGGGAGACCTATGGTGCTTCTTCTATCTGCACAATAGACTAATATGCCTTTCTACAGTCCCTATATGCCCATACGATCCAATAATTATTATGATCATGGGGGAAATTATGAGATTTTTCAATTTTCTTTTCCCTTTCTAGAAACTTCTCCCCGGAGCCATTTAGATCAAAGGGCCTTAGATCCCAATTCCTAGGATTAAAATTTGCCTCCCCCCTACCCAAAAGGTGTAGCATTAAGAAGCTAATTGTTATTAGAATTATTTTTCCCTTCATTGGTAACTTTAGAAATCAAATCTCTAGGAAGGTCCTTGAGTCCAAACCAAGTTTTAAATCTAACATTGCTAACTCCCCTATTAGCAAACTAGTGTGCAATCTCATTACCTTCTCTATACATGTGTTGGATTTGCACCTGCTGAAAGGAATTCAAAATGTCTCTGGCTTCATCAATGACATGTTTAATGGACCAACTTATGGGGTTTCTACCATTAAGGCAATTCACAATGTTCATGGAGTCTCCTTCCACCACTAAATTTTGGACATTTAATTATTTAGCTAATATGATTACTCATAAGGATGCTAAAGCCTCAACCTAATGGTTAGTCTTACCCATGTCTCTCGCATAGGCCACAATTAAATTCTCTTTAGGGTATCTGATTAAACTTCCATCCCTTGCAATTCTTGGATTCCTTTTTGATGCTCTATCAAATTTTAATTTCATCCATCCCTCAGAAGACACTTTCCACTTTGGTCTCTTTCTAACTTTGTCCTTAGGGTCAGGTCTCCCTAAGCCAAAAGAGTCTATTTACCCATTTTGAGCTGGGATCTGTTCAAAAGGATAGAGCTCCTTTCCTTTTTTAATTTGAATAGAATTGTAATTTTCCTTGATAAACATAAATATTCTTTCAGACACCACTTTGTTATTACACTTCTTATCTTTGAAGATTATGTTGTTTCTTGCTCTCCATATTCCCCACAAAATGTGAGGTGGCGTAAGGTTCCACAACTAAATGAGATGTGAATTTTTAAAAGGACAACTCCAAGACATCTAGACTTCCATGAGGGAGCCAGGTTGCACCCATGCAATATTGAATTTTTCCATGCAAAAACTCCAAACCTTCTACATAAATGGGTAGTTTACAATAAGGTGAAAGATTGTTTCCTTTTCTTCTTCGCACATAACACACCTATTAGTTATTATGCAGCCTCTTTTCCTCAATTTATCTACAATCAGGGTCTTATTTTGGATGGCAACTCGGATGAAAAAGAAAACTTTCAGGGTAAGAAATTTATTCTAGACTCCTTTCAATCTTAGTTTGGTGCCCTGTTCCTGAGTAACAAGATCATATCCTATTTTAACATTATATTGGCCATCAAAAGAATCCCTCCACACCAAATTTTTTTCTCTAATAACTCTAGGAATATGAATGGTTCGCAGAACATTATTTAACTCATTTAACTTAATTAACTCATGAACAATTACAATTATTTATATATTAACAAGAAATAAATTTGAAATTTGATTTTTGGTGAGAAACTTGCCAAACGCTCTACCTAACCTATAAACATACTTCTTTACCCTAAAAGAAGGCATTTACAGCTTGACAAGATTCTTGCAATCCTAAAATTTACTTATTTATACTAATGCTCCTCATCACGCATCACTAAATATATACAAGTAAAACACATGTAATAATATGAAAGAAAAAATAAAATGAAAAAAGGCTCTAGTCCAAAATTAAGGAAGTGGTCCCATGGGAGGGGGCTCCTAAATTTTCTAAAGGGTTAGTGCAGAGTGAATTTAGGAGCATATGTAGCAAAAGTGATTTCATGGATTAAAAATTCTGAGTGTCTATTCCCATTTTATTGGAGATAGTATTTAATTTTTTTTAATTATTATTTATAATTAAAGTTTATATAAATTTTGTCCACTCATATATTTACAAATGGTAAAATATCTTCTTACAAGATAGAAACACATATGGGAAACTCTAGCAATTAGTAGAATATCTTCTTACAAAATAGAAGCATATGTGGGAAACTCCGCCCCCCTTTTTTTCACCTCCTCAAACATTCCCCCTAACAAATAGCGAGCACCTCACTTTTAGGAAAAGATTTTAAAATTTCCTTTTACCATACCTTTTATTTTTCATGGGACCACCCGCTCATTAAAAATAGGAACAACAACCCCCTCCATAAAACCCTGCTTAATTGTCTATAATACCTTATAGTGCTTATAAATATATTAAAATAAATTGATAATACATGTTAAAGAATTTTGCAAACTTACAACCCAAAAAAAAAATGAAACTATATGCCAAGAGCATCTTTAACTAATATCAAGAATATTAAATTCAAAATAATTTATACTACAATATCGTTCATCTTCAGATTATGAATAATTAATTTGACTATGTTTGCACGGTTACTATACAGCCCCCAATGGGAATCCAGCACGTGGAGATATCCTTTTATAGAGGTTATCAATAATTAATTTGACTATGTTTAAGGGTGGAGATTCATTGCGTTTTGGCACGAGTAATATACATCCCCCGTCTAATTTGGTCCCCAACGAAACCCTCGGAATCCATGTGGAGATATCTTCTTCACCACTAATTACAGTGGTAACCATCCATTCTCCCGCTCCGACCCGGCTCTCTATCAAGTCGTTAGGAGGAAGAGGTATCCGTACCCTTTCAGAATTAGTGTGGCTTTGAAGCAGAGCGCATACAATTATTGCATTCAACCTATGTGCCGTTTTTAGCGGCGCTGCGCGTATGACATGTTCAGAGTCACCAAAACTCGGTTGGTCGGGGTTGATATACTGAAGAATTGCACTCACGGCATTGACGCCAAGCACGTCAGTAAAGAGCTTTGAGTTAAAATGGGACCAGTATTTATAAAATGCTTCCCCAATTACAGTCGTAACCTCTAATGGCAGTCTCTGCATTGGACAGAAAATACATCATATTGCCTCAAACCATTAATATGTAATTTACATAAATAACTATGGTCGATCTTTACTTTCTTTACGTTACCAGAAGTCATCCATAATCGTGCCAAATTCTTCTTCTCAACTTTTAAGTGAAGCGTTATAGATAAACCAAAAAACATAATTCTTCTAGGAAAGGAAGATTTAATACCTGCAAATTGGGAATGCAATTCTGTATAGCTTTACAGCCTCCTGAAAGATGCAAATATTTCATTGCTTTAAATTTTTCAATACCTGTTAATTTCTGCAGCTTCCAACAGCCATCAAGGATAATCCTCTCCAGGCAACTCTCACCTGCCAGGCTATGCAACTCTTCAAGCTCAGGGCATTGCCTTATTTCCAATATTGCAAGCTTTGCAGCCAGATCAAGGCTCACTGATATTACTTTCAAGTTTCTACAAGACCTTAATGTGAGAGATTTGAGCGACTTTAAAAAAGTCAAATTCACCTCAATTAGATTTTCCATGGATTCAAGGTAGACAGATTCAAGCCTGTGGCAATGCGCTACATTAACTGAGACATTGGATACGCCGCCTCTTGAAAGATGCAAACATTTCAACCCTTCCAACTTGTCAATACCTTCTATGTTCCGCAGATTCAAACATCCATTAACGGTAATCCTCTCCAGGCAACTCAAGCGTTCAAGATCAGGCAACTGTTCAAGCTCTGGACATTCCTCGATTTCCAATATTTCAAGCTTTGCAGAAGAATGAAATCTCCCAGATACACTTTTCAATCTTTTACAAGACCTTAATCTAAGATAATTAAGTGAATTTACAAAACCAAAATTCACGTTAATTAGATTTTCCATGGATTCAAGGTAGACAGATTCAAGCCTGTGACAAGGAACACAGACGTTGGATACACCGCCTCTTGAAAGATGCAAATATTTCAATCTTCTTAACTTTTCAATACCTTTTATATTCCTTAGATACAGACATCCATTAATGGTAATCCTCTCCACGTAATTCAAGCCTGCAAGATTTGGCAACTCTTTTAGCCCTGGACATTGCTCTATTTTCAATATCTCAAGCTTTGTAGCCTTATCAAAGTTCCCAGATGTACTTTTCAAGCTTCTACAAGACCTTACTGTAAGAGAATTCAATGTCAAAGCTAAATCCACTTGAAGAGATTCAAGGCTGGACCATTGCTCCAAATTCAAACCTTTCAACTTGTCAGTACCTTCTATATTCATCAGATTCAGATCCACGCAACTCAAACTTGTCAATTCTTCAAGCTGTGGACATTCCTCTATGGTCAATATCACAAGCTTTGAAGCCATATCAAAGCTCCCAAATATACTTTTTAAAATTCTACAAGACCTTACTGTAAGAGAATTCAGTGTCAAATGCACCTCAAGAGATTCTAGGCTCGGGCAATACTCTCCACAAATTAAGAGATTAGATATACTTACTTCTGTCCCTGAAAGATGCAAAGATTTCAATCCTTCCAAATGAATTCCTTTAACATTCCGAAGATTCCAACATCTATTAATGATAAACCTCTCGAGGCAACTCAGATCTGCCAAATCAAAGCTCCCCAAATGAAAACTCCCTGATAGTGTTTTCAATTCTCTAGAAGCCCTTAATGTAAGAGCATTATGCCTTCCAATATCAGAGACCTTAGATAACCCACTTGAGAGATGCAGATATTTCAATCTTTCCAGCTCTTCAATGCCGATTATAGTGTGCATATTCTGACATTTATCAGTGGTAATCCTCTCCAGGCAACTCAGAGCTTCAAGACTTGGCAACCCTTCAAGCTGCATGCATTACTGTATGTTCAATATTGCAGGCTTTGCAACCGTATCAAATCCTCCTGATATTGTATTCAGTGCTGCACAAAATTTTACTGTAAGAGAATTAAGTGTGTTGACAAGTGTCAAATTCACTTCGATTAGATTTTCCATGGATTCAAGTTGGAGAGATTCCAGGCTTGGACAATGCTTTCCACTAACTGACACCTTGCATGCAAGTTGTACATACAAATCTTTATGGTTTGAAGGTTACTCAAGGGAGAATCAGAAGTACTTGACACTCCTCCATTCTTCAGATCCAGTTCGCCACTTAATCTGAATTTACATAAAATTAAACTTCTAAGATTGGGAAGCCTTCTGAGGACTTCTGACAAGGACTTCCAGGAAACTAGCATCCCTTGTCCAGTTTTCCCTTTTAAGACTAGATATTGTTGCTGATTTAACATTCTTAATGAACTGGGAAAATCATCTAATGATATTTGTTGAAGCACCAACTCTTTCAACTGAAAAGGACCCTAAAATTTGGAAGTATTAATTTGGAATGGTAAACAATCTCCCGGAAACTACTAATAGAGGCATGATTTATGATATAGAACATAATACCTGTGCATTGTTGTGCCACAATCTTTTGAGACATCCGAAGACAATTCTTAAACGCTGCAATTTTTGAAGAGGAATCCATGGAGGAATGCTTATGAGTTGATCTTCACGCAGGTAAAGCTCAAGCGACAGCAAAGCTGTTGATGTTTCAGCACAATAACCTGAGTTCCCTAGAAAATATGTAATTCGACCACCAACAGACGACTGAAAAAAGGAATGGAAACACCTGAAACTATGGCCACTGGTTTCAGTAAGGATGTTTTGGAATCCTTTTTTTTCCTGCATTCAAAGATGAAAGTCAATTTTTGTTCTACGGTAAGGAAAAGAAACAGATCTGCCAAAAGTATAACCATATGGAGCATAAATATAGAGTGAGAAGCACACCAGAGGTTTAAGATCTTGGGGGCACCACAAGCGACTGGGACGGCTCTGTTCAGCTGCGAGTTCTTTTCCCAAATCGCGGAGATGGTCATGCATTGTCAAAGCAAGACAGGGCGTGTTCATAACCCACCATTTATCTTCCCAATAAGTCATTTCAGCTTCAACTTCACCAACAAGACTCTTATCTTTGAGCGTCTGAAGTGCGTGCTCAGCGTTCCATCCTGACCACTACCATATTCTTAGGGCTGTGCTTTTCAATTTGCCAATGAAGAAACAGGCAATGTCAATAAAAATCTGTTTTTGCTCCCAGTCCAGTGCATCGTAGCTTATTTTAAGTCTTTGTTTAATGTCCGTTTTACTATGAACCTTATTCAATTCCAACAGCCAATAATGCTTGTCATTACTACCAGAAACATGTCCACCCAACACTTTGAGGGACAGAGGCAAACCCCGACACTCTTTCATGAAGCTCTCAACCAAATCGTCGTATCCACTGTATGGATAGGGTTGGCAAAATGCATGCCAACAGAACAGCTGTCTACTATGTTCCTGGTTCATTTTTTTCATCTTATATCGAACAGTAATTGCAGCCTGCATTAGCACCCGTTCATCACGGTTCGTGACAATAACTAAGCTTTCAGAATTCAGCTTATCTGTCACTACCAGAGCATCTAGCTGGTCCATGTCATTGATATCGTCTAAAACTATAAGAAAACGCAAAGAGAAGCCTCTTACCAGACGATACCTAAGATAACTTGTTCCTTCATTTGTGCCCTGAAACTTAGGACGATCTTCCCTGAACAAATCTTTGAGGAGCTTAATCTGTAAATAAAGCAATTCGTTTTTGTCAGATGCTTCAGTCACATCAAACAGAAAACTCGAACCATCGTACTCTGAGCGTTTGCGGTTGAAGAATTCTTTGGCTAGAGTTGTCTTGCCAGACCCCGCCATTCCAAAGATCCCGATGATCTGAACACCCTGTTTCCCCTTATCCCGTAGGCACTGCCTTTCAAAATCTTCAACAATTTCATCCAGTCCAACCGAATTTTTTGCAACATCTAAAGGAATTTTCCTTCCTACTTCTTTTAAAACAGCAGATGTGACGATTTCACATAACTTATCATGATCACTGCTAATTTATTAGCAAAAATGAACAGTTGATCAGAAAACGTTGTGCTACGCTAAAGTCAATTCCTTCTGATAAATTAAAAAGACCATATAAAAAAATATAAAAAAAACATTGATCTATGGAAAATACAGAAGTATTCTCAATCTAAATAAAATTAAAAGTTTGATTGATTGATGGAAAACAGATCAATTGTCTTACTTATTATGCTTGCTGCATTCATAACCAGAGATGAATGAAACAGAGTGGACAGAGTGGAGGGCTTTTTTCCAGTCATCGAGTTTGTTGAGGTATCTGCCTTTCTTTTTATATCTGGTAAATGCGTCTGCATACACCCCCTTTTCAATGTAGCGAAGTTCGTTAGGCTTCACATCATAGAACACAGGAATAATCTTAACCCCTGTTTGTAGCATGAGAACAAGCTCAGCCAAACAACAAGCAGACTCTGCATATCTTTTGGAGAATATAGCTATGTGAACTGAAGCAGAGTAGATAGCATTCCTTAGGGCAGAGGGAATGGAATCTCCCAATTCGATCTCTTGAGAATCAAGAAATGGCAGAAAGCCCATTTTCTTGATTGAATTATAAAGTTGGAGAGCCAGAGTATATTTGACATCGGGTCCTCTATGGTTGATAAATACATCAAACAATCTTGAAGGTGCACTTGATCTTTGAATACCAGTGAAGGGACAATATGCCACAATTTCTTGGGGAAATGAAGAAGAAGAAGCCGCCATTAATGAAAGACTGTAAGTAAATGGCCAAATGTTAGAAAAGATAAAAGACGGAGAATGAAGCAGGCACAGAGTGTAGTGGGTTTTGATTGAATAAATGTATTGAATTACAACTTCACCAAAAATAAAAAACACTGATGTCACCGAAAGACCAAAAACAATAGATGCCTATGGGTATGACGGGGGCTAAATTCGATTTCAATGTAAGTTTGAAATAGTAGTTTCTTATTTTGTTAATAAATTTATTATTCGTGTTAATATTTAATTTTAGTGTAGGATGGTTATTAGTTGTAAAATTGTATTATTTTTAAAATATTTATATATTTATCAATTATTAATTTATATTATATTTTTAGTAGTACATTTTCTTTATATTTTTGGATATATTTTTATATTTTTTCTCTTCATTTTTTTAATTTTTCTCTCTTTTTTTAATTTCTTTAGTTTCTAAGTTTTATTTTGGGTTGAGTTTTTATGATTTTTATTTTGGGTTTTATATGTTTTA
Organism: Torreya grandis; assembly: GCA_037957365.1. Classification (NCBI taxonomy): domain Eukaryota; kingdom Viridiplantae; phylum Streptophyta; class Pinopsida; order Cupressales; family Taxaceae; genus Torreya; species Torreya grandis. The sequence continues at coordinate 1,351,958 of JARHVA010001700.1, read as the reverse complement.
TGTAATTAATTTATCAACTTTTCTTAACTTGTATCTTAATTTATTGTTAATTTAAATTTGATAAGTCTATAAATATAAAGGGACATTAGTGTATATATATCATGATGGGATAATGAAGAGACATAAATTGAATTGGAAGAATTTATTGTGAAATTGCAAGCACGGTTATTTCTAACATTTAAGATAAAATTAAAGAAAATATTAAACATTTAGTTCTTTGTCATGCATTTATTCTAGTGTAAAAAGTTATATAAGATTAGGCCCTCCATTCACTACACTGCATGCTAAATAGGTATCATATTTGGAGAGTTGATTCTCAAAATATTTCAAACATTTCAATATTCTAATAATAATTAAAGAATAACACATGTTTCTGAATGCACCCCTATTTTTTTAAGTTTGTGATGTTTTTTTAACATCAAGTTATTTATAGTTGATGAATACATCAAACAATTTTGGTGGTGCATGTGATCTTTCAATACCACGGAAGGGACTATATTATACAATTTCTTGCAAAAATAATGAAGTGGTGATTTATAAAAGACTCTTTAAGAGTTAATTCAAGGACCAAATGTTAAAAAATAAGAAATAACTAGATGGTGAGTGTGGGAAAAGGTGAAAAGGTATTCAATTTTAATGTGGAAGGCTCAACTCCTTGGGAACAAGAAAGTGGGAAGGAATTAATTTAAAAATAATGATATATGGGGTATTCTTAATAAAATAGTAAAAAAATTTGTTTGGGTCTTTTTAATTATATAGATATCAGCGTCTTTGCTCTTAAATAGTTGATTACATCAATCTAAATAAGTATAGGCTTAAATTAAGGTTTTTTTAGTTACGCTGTTATAATTAAGAAGTTTCAATTTGTCAAAAGCATTTGGAGATTGAATCCAAATATTTCTATATCAATATCTCCAAAAATTAATTCTTAAATGAATATTAACGTATCGTCTTCACTAATAGTGTTTATTATTAGAATGTTTTAGTAAGATTATTATTAATAAAAATAATAATTTACAAAATAAGACAGATGATTGATATTCATGGCTCAAATCTCTATTGAAAGAAAACACAAAATCAAAACAAACCAAAACAAAAAGCAACATTAACAAAACACAATAAATAAAACAACACAACACACTAGAAGAAAATCTAGCTCAACCACTAATATTTTAAAACTACCAATATAATATAATAAAAGTTGATATGCTTTTTTTCAATTAAATATTATTTGAACTACATTTTACGAGGGCCTAAATGGCGCTCTAAAGTCAAACAACTTTGAGAAGTTTGACCGACTAAATATATAGATCATGTTTTTTTTAAAATAATGTTTAATGACATATCAAAGAAAAAATCTCTTTGGTATACTTAATAAATATTTTATCTAATATTTTTAATTCCCATTAATCAAAAAAAAAGTATACAATGTAAAGTAATTTTTTTTAAAGGTAAGGAAGGAGTCACTTTTTGTCATCGATTGAGGCACTTAATTATGGATCTAATGTTTATTAGTTGTTAAAGTGTATGATTTTAGGATATTTATGTATTTATTGATTATTAAAAATAAGTATTATTAGCATCTTTATTAATTTTTTATGGCATATTTCCTTTGCATCGTGTAAATGTTTGCTTCTCTCTCCTCTTCTTTTTCCCCCACCTCAGATATTGTGTCTAAAGTGTCTAGACACTTCAAGAGTTTTTTAGAGTGATGGGACACTCATGGACCTATTAGTGTGGTCCCTTCCAACTCTTCCTTGTATGTCCCTTATTCTATCTTTTTTCACTTTTTTTGCACGTGCTAGTAATGTTTATAATGACCCTCAATTCATATAATATATTTCAAAACATCATAATTAACTTCTTGTCTTGATTGATGTCATATGTGTCAAATCTTCAACTAAGCAAGGGAAAACCTAGGAAGGGACTAATGATGAATGGAAAGTTGTTGGTAGATAAAATAACCATAACAATAAGAACAATATAACTCCTGATGCAAACCCTAGGCTAGTGGTCATTGTTGATGCCAAATTGCTTCCTCTTAGATATTCCTCAAGTTAACTCTAGGAAGTTAACATTTGTCAAAACTCATCAAGTAACAACATTTTTTTAGCTCATAAGAGTCTCCAACTTTGATAATATTTTCTATGGAATCTATTCCCTTCTTATCATCTTGGTAGCCAAGGGAGATCCACATTTTTCCATGTTGAGAGGTGATGTCTTGTTCATAGATATCTTCCTCAAGCAGAAAGGAATAACAATATGTGCATGAATAATAATGTAAATTCTAAAATATAAATTTATATGACAAACTAATCTTGTACACTTGAAAAATACCATTCATGGCTCAACCCTTCAATTCATGACCTTCCTACTACCAAAAAGCTTGTGTTTGCCATCTTACTGTGCCAAATTACTTAACCTATAATTAGACCCTCGTATTTTAATGACCCAAATCACTTGTAGCCTATAGTTTGCATAAAACCCAATTTATATCATGCACAGATAGTTACAGATCCTCAATAAAATTTTACCCTACGGGACACTTATGTCTAGATTAGGATGCTAGTGTCCTTGCCTTCCAAACAATCAAATTTAAAAATATTTTGACATGTATGGGTGAGCCTATTTTTATTATTTATCCCTCCCATGAGATTATTTCAAAAGGTGGTGTATAGATACAAATCAAGGGTCGTTCATTATGAATAAAGTAAAACCACCTCTCAAGCTCACACTACACTAATGAAAATAATTTTCACAACTGAGTTATACTACCATATTCTTCTATATTTCTAAATTGGTCAGAGGAATAGTCTTCTTATAGATCTGAAGCATTCAAATAACAACCCATGAGCAATATTTGTCAAGTTAAAAGCTAGATCACTACATGCACTTGCATATAGCATATTGCACAATTATTCATACATAAGCCCACATAAGGGGGAGAACTACATCAATTTGAGGCACTCTCTTTGGATTATATGGATATGTAGGCATTGGTCATTAATAAATGGGTATTTAAGGTTAGCTCGACTTCACTTGAACCCACTAACCCATGTTTTTCAGGGTGGCATGCCCTAATTAGAAGAGCTAGGGTTTCAAATAAAAGACTGATTCTAGGAACCTATGTGCATGATCTAAATTGATAACCTACAAGGCAGTAGTGAACCCTAAAAAATGCAATTGGTTATTCTAGAGAAGAGTTCATACTTTGAATCAAATAGAAGTGTTGAAACCATGATATAAGTAACAACATTAGTGCCTAAATCTCAAAGGTATATTTATACTGATAAAGAGCTAATTTACATAATCTTACGAATTGAGATAAATCATCAGTTTACCTTATTTTGCACCTATACTTATTAGATCTGCATACACATCATTAAAAAAGCTAAGTATTATTTATCCTTTGTAATGTAACTTTTAGAATATTATTTGGCGTTGTTCTTCTCTATATTAGGCATTTTATCAAATTCAACATATTCATCAAAATATTATGAATATGAATTCATTTAATTAGCATGATTTAGAATATCTTATTTCATAGTTAATTAGGATATTCTCTATAACCCTTAATATTTATCTTAAAATGGGTTAAACATTTGGTGAACCTGACCTATGAGTCCTCTTATGCAAATCCTAGTTTACCCTAGGGTTTTTAGCCTGCTATGGTTTAAAAATTAAATTTTATTCCCTTAGCATGTTAGAGTATTGGTTAACATTCCTATGTCTTTCTTTCCATATTCTCATCTTAGTCTTTGGTAAATTTAAAATGGAGAAAAAATAACTTTTCCCTCTTCCTAATTCTAAGGAGGGTGATAGCTACTTTCCATCTAACCAGGTATATGGTATCACTACTGCAAGGGGTAAGGTGTCCCATATTATGGCACCAAATGAAGGTAACCGCCTTATCCTTACTAAACCCACTCCACCTCCCACATCTCTTTTAAACAGTGTGTAATCATATTCATTCCAAAGTACTATTATGACATGAGATTGCACCCTTGTGGAGGAGTTCTTTAGGCTTCTCCACTCCCAGTCACAATATTGTAACAACCCCAAACTATGGGTAACCTATGATGGGGTTAAACCTCTAGAGAAGGCTAGCTTCCTTCTGATGAATCACCTAAACTAATGTTATCACAGGGAAAAGGGTTAGAAAGGGGAAAAGGGATCCTAAGAAAGCTAAAAGGTGATGCACCAAATAAAAATGGGAAACTCCCATAAGCTTGAACCCACACTAGATCTGCAAAAGACAATAATAGCTCACACAACCTCATAATCTAGCCCAATGCATAAGTGTTTCATGGACTAGGTTCAGGAAAAACACTAATCCATACATGTAATAGCTTGAAAATACCCAAAAGGAGGTCATAAATGAGGACAATGAATGAGGAAGATTCTCCTTCACAATGCCATCATGCACAACTCACTCAACACATATCCAAGGCAAGAGATAGGTAAAGAAAGTCTATTGTTGCATCAAGAGGTAGTTTTTACAAATGTTTAACAAGGTTTAACCTAATTAAGATGAACATATTTTAAAATATCTTAGAGAGTCCCCTGCTCTTCAAGATTAAAGATTCCTTGTGAGAGTCTAGAATCTGAGAGAGAGAGAGAGAGCTTACAAATGGGAAAGAATGGGTAATATAGAGAAAGGGGGAAGAGAGGGAAGAAGGAACACATCATCCATCATCAATAAAAAATTGCCACCACCTTTCAATAATTGCTTAACCATATTTTGATCCAATCAGGGCTAACCCAAGAAGGGAAAAACTTGAAAGGCTCTGTAAAAGAATAAAATGTTCCAGCTGCACTCTCCAATCCCCAAAATTGCTCCTTGAACTTTCATGCCAACTTTCACTTGCATTAATTATAGGGATAAAATATTCATATCCTTGGGCCTAACAAAGCCATAACTTTATCTGCTTTAGTAGTTGTAGGTATCTGTTTATCAAGGAAATGACTATTTTGGAAGATAAGACACTCTTCCATATCTTGTTTATATCTACAACTACTCCATCTTGAATATAGATCTTTCCTATAGATTGAAAACCAATCCAATATATTGGTTTTCATATAGTCATAATATTGATGAAGATATGTAAATCGCATAACTTTATTCTAGACTATATTAGGTTTAAACAAGCCTATCCTGCATTTGAGCCTTAATGGCAATAGAGCCTCATTATTATCAATTTTGATTGTATGGCTATGTGTATTTAACAGTATTCAACTAAGATCTAATGTTGACATAATCCTTTGAAACATTTGCTCTTGGTTTAGCCTAAACTATATTTGACCTTTACTTGAAGTCTCCTAGCTTCAACTTTTGATATCGACTGTCGATCTCGATCTGGGCTTCAAATATTGTGCTAATTATTGGTTCCCCATTTGTTTTGTGGGCCCTACAACCAATCCTAGTTTGGTTCCTATACTTTCACCAAATGGAAACCTATCATTCATCTTGAGCTTGTTAACTTTTTAACCTTACACGCACAATCGATATTCCTTTGAACAACTCGAATGTGTACCATTGATTTACCTGACAGTTATCATGGTCATGACACTTGGTAGCTTCTCATTCATTCCAAACATCTAATTATTAATTGACCTTTCACTCTCCATTAACCTACTTTGATATGATGGATTTCATACCATTGATTAACTTGGACCACTAGCTTTATCAGTCATCGCACGCTATTAGATCTTCATATGGGCACCCTAGATCTTGCCACTTGTCAACCCCATGCTTATCCTAGGTCCACTGACCTTTTGAATTTATGCTCATCATTGATATTTGATGCATGATTTAACGTTCTCCATTGGATATTCCAAATCCACTAACATCATTGATCAACCACTTGTTGTTAGATCTTGACTCAAGCTTTCATGATCTTGACATCTATCAATTTTTTGTTAAACCTCAAGATCCTTTCAAGTTTTTTAATTCAAAAGGATATTCATCATGAATTTTATTTGATGCCCCTACGTATGTCTCATTTTTCTTGTTTAACTTTAAATTCTTGTAACTTGAGATAAACAACTCATCAAGTCATGAAATTTGTAGAAAATGTTCAAGGCATGAAAAACCTCATGTCTGTGTAATGATTGTAACTTGAGATAGACAAATCATCAAGTCACAAAATTTTTAGAGAATGTTAAAGGCATGAAGAACCTCATGTCTATATAATCTTATTCCCACAACTTGTGAGTCTACAAGCATTTTATTATATCAAAAATAAAAAATACAAAAGGGTGCCTAAATGCTATTAACCCTTTAGATTGGTAAAAAGAGTTAACCCTTTAAAATGGTAAAATGATGAGCATCAAAATATTTCAACAAAATTCATTCCTAGAACTATGTGATTCAACTGGACATTCCATGATCGTCAAGTTTTCTTAATCTTACTATACCAACTTTTTGTGTTGTCACTTCTCTTAAGTGTAGTTCAAAAAGTTTATACTTCTTCCTTTTTGATCCTTGTTAAAACTTATTTCCATCAAGAAACCATTACTTTTTTAACATTTTCAATGTGCTTTCATAAAGCTATATCACATAAACTAGTGCTTTGAAATTGTTCTCTAACATGTTGATACAAATATGTTCCTGCAATCCATTTTTCATGAAATGATCATTAAAACAAAAACATAAGCACATATTCAAAAAACAAGATATAGTCATATATTCAAAAAATAAAAGATAAGAACATATTCAGACAACTAACACTAGAATACAACCTCATTGTAAACATTTTTGCAGCACAGTCCTATATAGATATTTTGTACAAAGTTATATTTTACACAATTATTTGATTACATTGAAACTCTGAATACATTAAATAAAAATCAAATCGGCAATGTACCCTTCCTTTATACATGTTGACTAGATTTCACCTCAGTATAATTTGTTCAACCATTTTCATGGAGAGCCGAACAATAGTTGTAAGAATAGGTCATTTCAAAGGTCCAAAATTACAAGTCAAGGAGGCTAAGGTGTTTTAGCTCTATTGTAGTATATGGCGAGTTCCCCACAAATCAAATCTTGGCCCCTCATAAACCCGAATTACATTATCAAGACCAAGTCGAGTTATCTAAATGACTTGATTTATAAAAGTTTCATGAGTAGAAGTAATCTGGGTTTATGAACCTGAATTACTCCTTCCAATGCTTTGCCAATTTTCAACGATATATGACTTCAAGTTTTTTAAGGAGCAAGTCATAACTTCTATAAGCAAAAGCATTTAGAAAACCCAAAATGTTCTTGATAATGTTCCCCCCAAGTGTCCCTTTGTAATTTTGCAAAGGGCACTTTGTTTTCCCAAGTGTCCCTTCGGAATTTTTCAAAGGGCACTTTTCTTTCTAAGTGACCCTTCAAAAAAGTTCCAAAGGGCACTTTTCTGTCCGAGTATCCCTTCTGACTTTTATAAAGGGAACTTTTATTCCAAGTGACCCTTCGAAAAAGTTTTGAAGGACACTTTTCTTCCCAAGTGACCCTTCAGAGTTTTTCGAAGCCCACTTTATCGTTGGAAATGCCCTTCCAAATTTTTTTGAAGGGACCTTGTGCCTTCCCCAATTGTCCTTTGGAACTTTTTCGAAGGACACTTTCCCAAGTGTTCTTCGGGAAAAGTTCCCAAAGGAACTAGTCATTACTTCAGCGAATTTCCCTAAAAAAATTCCTTAAGGCAAATTATCCAAAGGAATTACTTCAAGGAAATTGCTCGAAATAATAAACCTAAGCTGATGGATCCCTATGACATGCCGCAGGACATCAAGTTTAATACAACCAATTAGCCGTTGGGATTCAAAGATGACATGCCACAGGATGCCAAATTTAGGGTGGTCAACTAGTTGTTGGGATTCAAAGATGATGTGCCATAGGACATAAAATTCATGCCTAAAGTCTTTAAGTGGGAGTAAGGCCATTCAAAGAACCCAATAGGGTCTTAATCAAGGATAGTGCAAATCGGGTTTCCCAAAGAGCTTTGCTTATGAATTTTACAAGTAAAAGCAATCAAAAATCCTGAAAAGGAAGAGACAATGCTTTGTAGATTTTCAAAAGAGCTTTGTTTATGACTTTTATAAGTAGAAGCAATCAAAGAACTCGAAGAAGTAAGAAGTAAAGTCACTTAGAAAACTTGAATGGGTCTATAATGCAAAATGTGGGAGCTCTCAAGGAGAATCCATTGATTTTGTAGTGATCTGAGCCATTTATTATGGAGGGTCATCTCACCATTGATTTTTTAGTGATCTTGGTCATTTCAAGAGGGTGAATCAAAGAGAAGGACAAACTCCAACTGAATGAGAGAACAATTAGAATCAGTTTCACCAGGATGGTGACTGCAAACCATTTTGGAGGCTTCTATTTTGGCACCCAAAAGCTCTCTCTTCTCTCCCTCTTTTTATATAAATAGGACCCTTGGGCTCTTGTTTTATCATCCATAGATAGTACGATGAAGCCCTACTGCAATGTTTTGTCATTTTCTTAGCTTTAAGCAAAGAAGCATAAGTTTGTTTTCTTTCTAAGTTATAGACATTTTCCTAGGCATGCAAGAGACATAGAGTGACAACAAGTGATGTTTTATCCTTCTATTCTCTATCCTTCATGATTTTTTAGCAAAGAGTTGATCCAATAGGTCATGGAGAGTGCATTCTAGCTGTATGAGATTTTGCACATGTGTAACCTTTTTTTTGGACTATACAAGTTATCTTTTCCAATTATTTACCTTATGTGATCTTTTTTTTTGGTCTCTACATTGAAATAATTATGTTGGAATCTTCTAGAGCTTGAGTTATAAACTATATTATGTTTTATTGTGCATAAGTATAGGGCATACATGTGGATACAAATTCTTGGTGTATCACCATCTTAGTCTAGACTTTTCGTTTATGCAAACTTTTGACTCTTTTCACTCATACAAACTACTTCAATAGTTTTATTGCACAAAAGCTAATATAGGGAGCTAGCCCTTTCAACCTAGAGGTTCATTTCCACTTATAGGCACACCCATAGGTCTGGAAATGTCCCAACATTGCCTAAATTTAGAGGAAGCCTAACCAACCCTCTTCTAGGGTGAAAGATTTAGAGACAACAAGGTCTTATTGAGAGAATATTCAAAAGTCTTCAACCCCACCAAATCCAAAGCTATGTTGAATCTAGAATCAACAACATTATGTGTGCTTGAAAATCTTGATCTTCATTTATTTCCCTACCATTACACATTCTATTATCCTCCATCATTACATTTCCCAGTCAAACATATCATCCATTATTTATCATTATTTACCATCCACAACTGTACTTTCCTTTACAGAGGCTACAAAGATACCTTGTCTCGATGTTTGGGAGAATCAAAATCAATGACCAATGAAGATCACAACATCATTTGCATCCAAATTTGCAACCACTTCTTGACAAAATAGCTATTTAGATGAGGTGTGGGGTAAAAATTAGCATGATTGATTATTCTTTTTTCATTATTTTTTTATTAGGATGTGCATCTCCACTTCAACAGGAAAAATAGAATCATATGCCATTTTAGCATACCCAGGCCAAACACATCAAAAACTAATAATCAGCTAGGCCAAAAACATGTACCATACCATTTAATTTGCCATATCCATTTATCATTGTCACATATCCAGCTAATCACCTTTTCACTTGGGGGTAACCCTCGTACCATTTTCTCCAATCTATCAAAAACCATCATTATCCTAAATCAAGACCATGCCATCCTGTCATTCTATTCCTATCTAGACCAAATCCTATATTTAGTCATCCTACCCAATCCTATTTTGATCTTGGTTCCTTTAGTTCTTCCTACACTTTTCATGAGGGGATTCTAATCAAGTTTCAATAATCAATCAAATTCTATGTTTAAATGATAGTCTATGAAAGTAGTGTGGCAGTTGATCTAGAAAGATATCTTTCATTTTCCATCCTATATTAAGTTTGTTTATGTGAGCCTGATTATATCACTTGTTGGTGCAAATCAGTGTCTCATAGATATTTTTACTAATTATAATTGTCTATGGGAAAATTTTAATCATTTATCTAGTCCGTTGTATCCTAGTTATAACTACCTATGGGTAAACTAGGGGCAAATTTTATTTGTCATGCATTGTCACATTACCTTGACATTGTTATTTTCATTTGACTAGCCATTTGCCAGATTTGAGAACTTGTTGGGACCTAGTTGATTTTCTCTCATCTTTTGTGTGGATGGAATTATTGTAACTTGAGGTCATTTTGGGACTATGTGGGCCATGCTCAATTCATGTTGAAGTCACCTCAATCCCCTTTTCCATGCGCTCTCACCATTTTATGAGTAACCTAAGCCAAACACTCTCACCGTTTTGCGAGTAGGTGTCTTATCATTCTCTGATAAATTTGAGATACCTTAAAATTCCAAAAACATTTCATAAAATTTCAAAATCCAAAAACATTTGTCCTGTCTAAGCCTAGTTAGTTATCCTCGATTTGCCCTACTAGGGCATGATCATTGTTATACTGTTTTCTTTTAATTTTGTTCTTAGCATTTCTATTTGTTTGTTTATTTCAAATTGTTTTTTTGTTTATGTGATTTCTATGTGTTTCTTTATTTGTTTGTCTACTTGCATGTTTGTTTGCTTTCAACACCATTTCCTCGATTCAGTCTATGTGCATTCATTAGGTGATTCTTTGTGCACATTACTCTTGAGTCCATCCATATTCATACACCAAAATTTTCAACATGTTTTTTTATCATTGGTGCATTTTTTTCAAGTATTTATTGGATTGTGAGTTAGTCTTTATGCATATTTTGGGCTAGTCCTCATGGTGTTCTATCATGATTCCTACTGTTACATTCTACAACAAAAATCAGCTTCAAGAACGTCTAAAAATAATGAAGCTATAGAAGTTTTTCCTTGGTACCTTGGCAAATCCTTCCACCCATCTTGATCAAATCAACCCATTAACCATTCTAGTTATATTATTGCTAATACAGATGAGCATCTCCTCATTGGTAGGTACAACTAAATCCTTTATATTGATCAATCTAATTATTCTATCCATCCCTTTCATCACTTTGAGCATCCTCATATACCTAGTTGTTTGTGGATTTTTTAGTCAATAGACCATCATATCTATGTTTGCGCCTATTCATATTTAATATGTGCAATAGGTTATATCTTTAAGTTATGATTGCTAAAACGCTCTAAATGGGGCACAACCATATCAAATATCATATTTTAGCCAATCCAAGTCCTCTTATTGATTATAACCGCCTATGGGCAAATCATTATTTTGACTTTTATTCTTGATTATAACTACCTTTGGGAAAATCAATACCTTTTAAATCAATGCATGCAAGCATTTTCTCATTTGAATTAATTTTACCCACGGTTTAATTCCACCTTTCTTCTTGCTTATTTTTGAGGGATCGTCCATCCACAAATATGATGGCCACTCCCTTGAGGGAGCATCATCCTAGGCTTCTCAAACACCATTTAGAGCTTTTTATTCAATCATCATATTCCTTTTAGCATACAATCCATTTCTCATTATTTAAGAAGACATTATTGTGCCTATAGCTTGCAATGCCTTCCCAAATAAGTAAAAACTATATACACCTAAAAGTGGCCACCAATGACCTCCATCTAGGGTTTTGACCAATTTATATTAAAATGCATAATTTGGCCAAAAAACACTAAAACATGTTAGGTTGTGGAGCTAAAAGCTTCACCAGGATGCAAATTGGAGGAGGTTGCTGAGTTGCAGAGCAACTGACGTCGGTCTAATCAATCGATGTCGGTCATATCCAATTACAGAGTAATCGACATCGGTCAGGAGTCGACTGATGTTGGTCATCTCCAGATAGACAGGGACCGACGTCGGTCACCTGTGCATTCCAGAATTGTTAGTTACACGAATAGTTAGTTTGTTGAACGGCCAGTTTGCATGTAAAGACTAATTTTAGTCTTGAGTTGTGTTTCTAATTATTGTAATTAGGAAGTCTAATTATTTTTTGCATGGGATCTATATAATAGACTCATGGGGTTGTATTGTAATCAAGGACAAGGAAGAGATCCTTCCAATTATAAGATCAGGTTGATCTGCAGGTTGTGCAAGATCAGGTAGAAGATCTACATGGTAAGTAAGATCATTTGATTTGCAGGTTGTTGCAAGATCAAGGGAGATCTACTTGGAGTACTTTAAGTACTTGTTTGACTGGCAGTATTGTTACTAACTGGTGGAGGGTACAACTCTGTGTTTGAGTTGTGGTTGTAATTGATTGTGAGAGAAAGAACTCTTGAGGGAGAGTTACTGGTACGCCCAAGAGGTGTGGGAAGAGTGTAATCTTTTCATTGTATTTCCTTTTGGATGAGTTGAATACAAGTTTGTATTGTCTCTCAAATTCTGTGTTGTTTCTGATTTCTAGTTACTTATTACTTCTGGTTAAATTTCGTGTTTAGTTGCTTATACAAGGTAATCAATTGTGCTCCTAATCTTGACAAAGTGGTATCAGAGCTTTATGTTCTAGATCCTGACAAGTGGTATCAGAGCGAGGTTGCAGGTTCACAGAGCTTGGTTTGGAGTAGATTTGTGTTTAATTACAGGTCACTCTCAGGGGTTTCTGATTAAGTGGGAGTAAAGCAATGGCAGAAGAAAGTAAGCTAAGAATGGAGAAGTTTAATGGCAAGAATTATCAATTATGGAGGATGCAGATAAAAGATTATCTGTATCAAAAAGATCTGTACTTACCATTGGGTGGGGTTGTAAGCAAGCCCACGGATATGAAAGATGAAGAATGGAATGTTCTTGATCAAAAGGCTTTGGGATCTATAAGGTTGAGCCTGGCATCATCTATGATTTCCAACTTATCACAGGCTAAGACAATGGTAGAGTTAATGGAATCTTTGGCAAATTTATATGAAAAACCCTCAACTTCGAATAAGGTATTTCTTATGAAGTAATTATTTAATTTGCAAATGTTGGAAGGTGAATCGATACATAGTCATCTTAGTGATTTCCATGGATTAGTAAATCAGTTAGTTTCAATCATTACAGCTTTTGATGATGAATTTAAGGGTCTCTTAATCTTATGCTCATTACCTGAAAGTTGGGATAGTTTGGTAATGGCAGTTAGTAATACTGCATCTGCTTTAAATATCTTGAAAGTTGATGATGTTGGTAATGGCAATTAGTAATACTGTAATCTTGAATGAAGAAATTCATAGGAAAAGCATAGGTGAATCATCAAGGTGTCAGGGAAACCCCAGAACAACAAACATGCTCCTATCCCCCCTTAGTCAGGATCTTGCTCTACCAATTAGAACACATGTGATTACTTCTTGTATTAGCAACTAAACACGGAATTATACCAGAATCAATAAGTAACTAGAAATATGAAACAACACAAGAATTAAGAGACAATACATAATTGTATTATATACATGGAAGAATATACAATAAGGAAGATGCCACTTCTTCCTCCACCTCAAAGGTTCGCCACACCTCAAGATCTTCTTCCCTCTCTCTCTCGGTCCCAACAATCAACTCACACACAGAATTGATGTTCACCTCTCCAACCAGTCAGTGACATGCTGCCAGTTCACCAAGTACACAACCGTACTCCAAGTAGATCCCCTGCTCTCTGCTGCTACCTGCAAATCACTAGACCTTACTCACCATGTAGATATCTCTACACCCCTGAAGAACCCTTGTCCTTGCCTCACCAAGTCCTTATGATTCTTCAACCAGTACTCCAGTGGATCAGCTCCTTGACCTTGCAGACCTTGCAACTCTCCCTGATCATACACACTCAGCACCCCTTGGAACTAGGAGGAGCTACACTAGCTCTCTCTAAAAGCTCTATGGCTTTCTAGCACACTTTTACAATACAATCATGAGTCCATACATAGATCTCATCCAAACAATAATTAGACAATAATACAATAATTAAATCTGCAGCTCTCAGTCTAAGAATAGCTCTAAACATGCAAACACTTGGTTCGTCAACCAACTGCCCGTAACATACTCGCAGCTCGAACCACAGGTGACCGACGTCGGTCCCTGGCTGTCTGGGGGTGCCGACGTCGACTGATCCATGACCGATGTCGGTTGCCTTCCTGTCTCCCTCCTGCCGTCGTCGGTTGTCCTGACCGATGCCGGTGTTTGTGACACTTCGCAACACTTCCTGCAACCTCCATAACTTCTCCTGTTTGCATCCTGGTGAAGCTTTTAGCTCCACAACCTAACAATCTCCCACTTGGAGATAAACAGCTGCACCTGTACATGTATCTGTAGCCTATCTAATTTTTTTCCTGGTTTGTATCCCTCTTCAAGATGAATCCTGAAGACCATCCACCACACAACCTGTGATGCTATACCTGTCATTCAAGTTACCTGCCACATCCGAACCTACACATCCATGTAGTGAAGAACTAGACCCTGCATAACAAGAATCCCTGCGGCTAGTCCCACTGAACTGCCCTCCAGTACTCCTTCCCCGAATTGGCTCTATACTTTTCGACAACCCCCACTGAATCGGGAAAACTCAGATCTAAAATAGATCTCATGTGATTTCGAACCCTGTTTCAAGCTAAGCTTGAACTGTCCAGCTATTGGTGTGGTTTCTGATTCTGCATCCTGCATGATGAACTCCACCAACACCGTCTTCACACCAGCTCCCACTGGAGATAAAATCTCCATGTCTCTTATGCCAAAGAATTTCACTGCTCCAAATTCTTCATGACACGCCTCTGAGCTAACCTTACCTTTTAGCTCAGCAAATCCCTGTATGTACAAAACCTGCTAGCAAACCATCCACGTACAGTAACTGGATGATGTCGCGACTCATCATCCACCTGGTAAGAATAAAAACCAACACAATAGTTACACTGACATCGACTGAAGCCATGCTTAGTCATTCCCCTGTCAAAACCTGTACTACTGTCCTGCAGCTTCTTCAAGACCACATGCCTTGGCCTTTTGTCTCATGTATCCATCCACTCTCTTCTTTAAAATGGGAATCCATCTCTCTCAGTGCTTTCTTCCAGCTGACAACTCTACCAATAAATCCCTGTTTGGTTCTTCTCCAAGGACTCACTCCTCATCCATGCCAAGCTCCCACTGTATTTGGACTCTACCTGCATTGCTTCTTCACATCCTCCTAGTTCTTAACCATCAGTAAGCAATATAAAGAAGGTTAACAATGAATATGAGGTTCACTTACTCTTTTTGACCTCCACATGAGCGTTTGAGACTTGCTATCCGCCCAATATCCATTCCAGTGACCGATCTCGGCAATCTCCCAGTCTGCTCCCGACCGATGTCGATTCCATGCACTGACCCTGACTGTCGACGTCGTCTCCCTGGCCGACGCCGGTATCCTTTCTGTCGACGTCGGTTCCCTTATGGCTGACGTCGGTCTTCCTGTTGCCGACATCAGTTCCTGAGTGATCGACGCCGGTACCTGTGTCCGTCTGTAAGTGACAACTTTTTACCCGCGAGCTCTCCATGGATCAAAGTCCTAATCAAATCAACCTTGCTCTGCTCAGAGTAAATCAGTTCTCTCACCTGATCTCTGTCTGTCATCTCCTCCATGAACACCAAGGCTTTCCAGTTCTTTAGCTTGTCAAAAATGTCTGTCTTCCGCTTCAGAACCTGCATTCTCCTTCTACATATGTAACCAAGCCTACAAAGCCACATCTCTGTAACAGAAGGTGAATCAGTAATATAAGTAGATAGATAAAAGATACCTACTTTCTTACCACCATCTAATTCAAGTGTATCCGCTGTGAGAGTTACAATATATCTCCCATCACCCAAATTTCCTGAAGAAATTAGACTCATCTTCAAGACTGGTACCTGCATGACTTCCTTCAAACACTGTGTGTCGTCCATCTGCAATTTCAGCTTCACTTCCCCTTTGTCAATAATCTGACAAGGCTCTCCAGCTCCTAAACCTGGGGCTGCATGGAAAGAGGCAACATAATCTGTTATCCAAAATTCAACTTCATCCAAGAAACCTCCCAAAGCATCCTGTGCAACAACCCCTGCAACATCTGCATCTTCAGTTCCTTCATGCTGATCTGCTACCAACCAACAATATATTTTTCTCTGCTCTTTCTTTCCATCAATCAGACCATTCGTGCTATTCAGTTTCTCCATTTGTAGCTTACTTCCTTCTGCCATTGCTATACTCCCACTCAATTAGAAACCCCTGTGAGCAACCTGTAATCAACAAACACTACCAGATCTGAAACCACCTGTTAGTAACCCAACCTGGAGCTCTGATACCACGTGTCAGGGAAACCCCAGAACAACAAACATGCTCCTATCCCCCCTTAGTCAGGATCTTGCTCTACCAATTAGAACACATGTGATTACTTCTTGTATTAGCAACTAAACACGAAATTATACCAGAATCAATAAGTAACTAGAAATATGAAACAACACAGGAATTAAGAGACAATACATAATTGTATTATATACATGGAAGAATATACAATAAGGAAGATGCCACTTCTTCCTCCACCTCAAAGGTTCGCCACACCTCAAGATCTTCTTCCCTCTCTCTCTCGGTCCCAACAATCAACTCACACACAAAATTGATGTTCACCTCTCTAACCAGTCAGTAACACGTTGCCAGTTCACCAAGTACACAACCGAACTCCAAGTAGATCCCCTGCTCTCTGCTGCTACCTGCAAATCACTAGACCTTACTCACCATGTAGATATATCTACACCCCTGAAGAACCCTTGTCCTTGCCTCACCAAGTTCTTATGATTCTTCAACCAGTACTCCAGTGGATCAGCGCCTTGACCTTGCAGACCTTGCAACTCTCCCTGATCATACACACTCTGCACCCCTTGGAACTAGGAGGAGCTACACTAGCTCTCTCTAAAAGCTCTATGGCTTTCTAGCACACTTTTACAATACAATCATGAGTCCATATATAGATCTCATCCAAACAATAATTAGACAATAATTAAATCCGCAGCTCTTAGTCTAAGAATAGCTCTAAACATACAAACACTTGGTTCGTCAACCAACTGCCCGTAACATACTCGCAGCTCGAACCACAGGTGACCAACGTCGGTCCCTGGCTGTCTGGGGGTGCCGACGTCGGCCGATCCATGACCGACGTCGGTTGCCTTCCTGTCTCCCTCCTGCCGTCGTCGGTTGTCCTGACCGACGCCGGTGTCTGTGACACTTCGCAACACTTCCTTCAACCTCCATAACTTCTCCTATTTGCATCCTGGTGAAGCTTTTAGCTCCACAACCTAACACAAGGAATGTTTTAAGTGTTGAAAGCAGGGGAAGGCAAAGAGAGAAGATTGAGCAAGGGAAATCAAGGTCAAAGATAGGCAGGAGATCCAAATCCAGGTATGGCAGAATAATCTACTGGAATTGTGGAAAGGTAGGGCACATAAAAAAAATTGCAGGTTGGTTGAAGATCAATATGAAGGAAATGAAGAAGCAAATGTTGCAGATATTGTTGCACAAGATGCTCTTGTATGTTCCTTGGATAAAGTGAAATCTTGGGTTTTAGATTCTGGTGCCTCTTTCCATGCAACCCCAAATAGAGAATTTTTTCATTAATATGTCCAAGCAGACTTTGGAGAGATTTATTTAGGGGATGGTAAGCCTTGTCAAATGGTTGGCAAAGAGAAAGTGTAGCTAAAATTGCAAACAGGCAACACATGGGTGTTGAAGGAGGTCATGCATGTCCCAGTCCTGAAACGGAACTTGATTTCTGTAAGAAAATTGGGTGATGAGGGATGCACAGTAACTCTCACAGCGGATTCTTGGAAAGTTTCCAAGGGTGCACTTATTTTAGTGAGAGGTAAGCAAGTAGGTACTCTTTATCTATCTACTTGTATTACTGATTCTCCTTCTGGTTTATCTACTTCAGATGTAGATGTGAAGATGTGGTTCCGTAAGCTTGGTCACATGAATAAGAAGGGGATGCATGTTCTTGAGTCAAAAGGTAAGAGTTCAGATTTGGAAGGCATAGATCGAGATTTCGGTAGGCAACAGAAGAAAGTGAGGTTTCTTGATACTGATGCTATAAGAAAGGATCAGGTTTATTGCAAAAAGAGAAAATTTGATTTTTTGACAAGAACAAGAAAGCCTTGGTTTTCAAGGAGAAGATGACAGATAGAGATCAGCTCAAGGGGCTGAATAATTTTGAGCAGGGTAGTTTGGACAAGGTTATGATTCAAAGTAAGCTCACGGGTAAAAAGTCATCACTCACAAGAAAACATAGTTACCGACATCGGTCAGGGGGAATCGATGTCGAACAGGCAGGTATCGACGTCGGTCATGTGTAGACTAGAGTCGGTGGTGTCGGGAAGGTGGTGACCGACGTCAATTAGGGAACTGACTTTAGTGACAAGGTGGATACTGACATCAGTCAGGGAATTGACATCAACGATTAGGAGGATTCGATATCGATCGGGTGCAGACCAAGGTCGACCAAAAAATGGATTTTGGGCAGACAGCAAGCTATCAAGGAGTCTCAAATGCCCATGAGGAGGACTAAAAAGGTAAGTAAGTCTCAAATTCGTTATTCCCATTCTTTAGACTACTTGTTGCTCACTGATGGTCAAGAACTAGGAAGTTTTAAAGAAGTAGAGCAGGTAGAATCCAGGAAACAGTGGGAGCATGGCATGGATGAGAAAATTGATTCCTTAGAAGAGAACCAAATGGGAGATTTGGTAGAGTTTCCAACCAGAAAGAAATCACTGAAAGACGAATGGATTCCCAAGTTAAAGAAGAGTGAAAATGGACATGTGAGATGGAAGGCCAGGGTATATGGTCTTGAGCAAGTTATAGGACAATGGAGGTTTGATAGGTGTATGACAAAGCATGGCTTTAGTCAATGTCAATGTAACCATTGTATTTCCTTTACCAAGTTGGATAATATTAGATACATTATCCTATTACTGTATGTAATGTGTATGCTTGTTGTAGGGTCACACATGTAGGGAGTTGCTGAGCTAAAGGTAAAGTTAGTTCAAAGGTGTGTCATGAAGAATTTAGAAGCAGCAAAATTCTTTGGCATGAGTATTCCTAGAGACAGGGAATATCACAGGTTGATGTTGTCTCAAGATGATTGTGTGAATAAGGTAGTGGCGAGGTTCAATATGCAGGATGCAGAACCGGTTAGCACACCTATAGATGGACAATTCATATAACAGTGTCCCAATTCACATGATGAGGTTGAGTACATGTGTACTAGACCTGAGTTTGCCCAAGCAGTGGGTGTTGTTAGCAAGTTTGTGGCCAATCCAGGAAAGAAGAACTGGAAAGTAGTTCAGAGGATTCTCAAATATCTGAGAGGGACCAGCAGCAGGTATACATGCGATGTGGGGTCAGGCACTTCTCTACATGCGTATGTAAAAATGGATGTGGCAGGTTACTTGAATGACAGGAGTAGCACCACAAGATGTGTGGTGGTTGGTCTTCAAGATTGAACTTGAAAAGGGATACAAGCCAAAAAACAAAATTAGATGATGTACAGGTACAGGTGCAGCTGTTTATCTCCAAGTGGGAGATTGTTAGGTTGTGGAGCTAAAAGCTTCACCAGGATGCAAATTAGAGGAGGTTGCTGAGTTGTAGAGCAACAGACATCGCTCTAATCAATTGACATTGGTCATATCCAATTACAGAGCAACTGACATCGGTCAGGAGTCGGCCGATGTCGGTCATCTCTAGATAGATAGGGACTGACGTCGGTCGCCTGTGCATTCCAGAACTGTTAGTTACACGAACAATTAGTTTTTTGAATGGCCAGTTTGCATGTAAAGACTAATTTTAGTCTTGAGTTGTGTTTCTCATTATTGTAATTAGGAAGTCTAATTATTGTTTGCATGGGATCTATGTAATAGACTCATGGGGCTGTATTGTAATCAAGGACAAGGAAGAGATCCTTCCAATTATAAGATCAGGTTGATCTACAGGTTGTGCAAGATCAGGTAGAAGATCTACATGGTAAGTGAGATCATTTGATTTGCAGGTTGTTACAAGATCAATGGAGATCTACTTGGAGTACTTGTTTGATTGACAGTATTGTTACTGACTGGTGGAGGGTACAACTCTGTGTTTGAGTTGTGGTTGTAATTGGTTGTGAGAGAAAGAACTCTTGAGGGAGAGTTACTGGTACACCCAAAAGGTGTGGGAAGAGTGTAATCTCTTCATTGTATTTCCTTTTGGATGAGTTGAATACAAGTTTGTATTGTCTCTCAAATTTTGTGTTGTTTCTGATTTCTAGTTACTTATTACTTCTAGTTAAATTCCGTGTTTAGTTGCTTATACAAGGTAATCAATTGTGCTCCTAATCCTGACAAAACACACTAAAAGATTTAAACCTATCATATAAAAATGCCATTTTGGCTAGAGTATCACTAAATAGGGCAATGCAATTTATGAGACAACTAACTTTGATCAGATCATTTCGAGTCAAAGTGACATTTTTGCACCTAAGTACTCTAGATTGCTCTTTTCTAATAAATTTCTTGCACAAGATATATGCCTTTGTTATTTTGTGTTGGAAACATCATAAATGGGATAACGGATCCAACACATCTAACATCGCATCCTAATTCTAATCCAGTCAAATTTTGAGCCAATGATATGATATTTTGACCAATTTGATTAATTTGTGCACTAATTGTCAATATTTGCATCGAAGTTGACTAATCATGTTTAAGGCTAATTAATTCAAATCATGATCCTAACTAAGAATTCCATGGATATTTTTTAATATTTCTTTTTGAAAATTGATTATAAGTTTATACATCATCAAGTGACATCATTTCTTGAGAAGGCATCCCTAGGCCATAAATGCATAAAATATCTAGTTAAGCCCTCCCATGCCTCTTTAATTCCTCTCTATCCCAAATATTTATGAAGGCATTTATTGATTTTGGCCTCCAAAATTGAATGGATTCTTACACACACATATTCATTTTGAGATGAATGGTCCATCTTCATTCTAATCATTCTCAAAAATCTATAAATAGAAGGCCTTGCTTATTGAATTTTAAGCTTGGATAGTGTAAACTTATCATGAACAAATCATTCCAAAGCCTCATGTAATTAGTTTTATAATGACAAATTATTGAAATACAATCCAAATCCATCACAATACAAAGGTGCCAAGGAGAGAGGGAACCATACAACTCCATTGATGAAGACTCTTTGATACACAAGTCGAGCAATCCACTTTACAAACCATTTGGAAGCTCCAAGGAAGGTGAAGGAAGTTTTATTTCATTTTTTAGTTATTATTATCACATGTATGTTTGTTATTAAGCTCCCCTAGTGTCTAGGCCTAAAGATGTCATGCTAGTTAGTGTGTTATTTTCAATTTGATTTCATTTTGGACTAACAGTTGATCTAACCCCCTCTTTTGAGCCAAATTCCTAGATCACAATTCTAAGCCTAATAATATATTAATTCATTATAGGCTTTATTACATGATTATGAAGCTATTACCTTGTTCCCAAGTAACTTATTCTAATACCCTTCCTTACCAACTAAATCATGTGGATTGTCTCTAGATTAGTCATTACAATTATATGATTACATTCATACATGAACTTAATTAAAGTGTAAACCTACTGACAACACAAAAAATGCCATCAAGTATCCCTATGGTCAATAATCGATCTCACTTGAGTTCATGAATAATTAGCCATTGTAACCATTGAGTAACATACGAAGTGATGTTGAATACTAGGTTCACTAGATTCTTATTTAGAGTGTTGTATTTATCTTAAATACTTCATGTTTCACCTATTTGTTGCTAGAGTGATCAATTCCAACATAAACTAAAATTTATATCCAAGACTAAACAACATGTCATATCCCATAAAGGTTATTCTTGTGTCAATCTCTTGAATGTCAAACCACTGCTTTCCATTGTTGAATAATTTTAGGATATATATTATGCACAACTCTTATGCCCTATTTACATAACCCTAATATTTACACCAATATTCAAGGAAGCATTCCATTCAAGTTTGTATTTGGTGTCTATAACTAGGCTAGTGTTCAATTTTTTCAAAAACATAATAAGAGTAAAATTTAATTGCTCATCATCTTTCACCTTTTGCCTTCCTACCCTTGTAGACATACCTTACATTGACTTGGGAAATTCACATTCTAGAACATCCTTTAGTGTGGTGTGTTATCACTTTGGTCTCTTGTGTTGGCCCTCCTAATCCTATTGTGAAGACTAAAAAATAATATCTTCATTCCCAAATCCCTCCCTGGACTTTTACTCTTCTTATGTTTTCAACTTTGATCCTTGTTTAGTTTTAACACTAGAACTTGTTCTAGAAATAAAATCAGTAATGACCCATACATTACTATTTGTAAATTTACCATTGTCTAAAAATAATTGTATTTTCTCATCCAAAACAACATCCCTACTTACCATACTTATGTTTTAAAAGACATTAAGTAATTTATATGCCTAAGACTATTCATTATATAGCCAACAAACATAACGTTTTTGTTGAATGCAAAATTAATGCTTCTAAATACATAGAAGTTGCTTACATCATATGGTTTACCTAACCATGATTCTCTGGGATTAAATTTTTTGTAAGGTTTTACAAGGACATCTATTGAGGATGTAAACAATTGTATTCATAGTTTTGTCCAGTACTAAAAAGATGCATTCTGGCTTTGCATCATAAATTGTGCCATTTCCATAATTATCTCATTCCTCCTTTCCATGGCATTATTTTACTTTGGAGAGTATGAAATAATATTTTTCATGTGTATAACTTCTTTCTTGTAGATTTTTTTAATAGTTTTGAGAAGAAATCATCTCCATTATCTAGTATGAGAGTTTTCCCCTATCTCCTTGCCTATTTCTTTACCATAGTTTTTCATGCCAAAAAGTTACAGAATTAAACAAACTTTATATTCAAAAAATAAACCAACAATTTATTATAAAAGTCATCAACTGTCAACAAGACATATTGAGCTCCATTTAAAATGTGTTTTCATTAGTCATGCCATTCAACATGTACTAGGACCAAAACTCCTTTGGCTTGCCATGCCTTACCATTATCAAACAAATGTCAAATTTGCTTTCCCATCTAACACCCTATACATACATTTTGACTTTCTTGAATGGATGAAACCATTCACCATGTTAGCCTTACTTATTACTTTTAGATACTAATAACTAAGGTGACCTACCTCTTATGCCAAAGTACACTAGTGCTCTCTAGCACTGTTAGTGCATGCTCTTTTGTTATTTTTGGATATTCTATTTTATACAACCCATTTTCACCAATTCCTACAATAATAAATTTATAATATTAGAGAGTAGTTACCATACATTTGTTTTCTTAAAACTTTACATAAATATTAAGATTTGCAATGATTTCACTAATAGGCAGTAGTTTTTGTTCATGTTAGGTACATATCTTACATTATTTAATGGATAAATAAGGGCATCATTCAATGCAAGTTGAACATCCTTGTGTTTTCTAACATAGTGAATCCAACCATCACCTAATGAAACAAATTCATTATAACTATCATCTTTATTGAAATTAACATACTAGTCTATGTGACACATGTAGTGTTGGGATGCACCTAAGTCAAAGTACTATGTTTTTTAATACCCTAACAAGTTTTGAGATGTCACAAATGAATGATGATTCATTTATCCTTGTTCATTTCCCTCATCCACATGTGCATACCATGACTTATTTCTATCATTTTATAGATCATTTTATCTCTTCTATAAATCCCTTTTGAAATGATTTGCCTTCTTATTAAAATGGCATTTCCACTATGACTTGTTACCTCTTTTGAATGCCTCATCACTTGAGAAATTTCTACTACTAAATTATCTTCTTCTACCCTTGAACTGATGTGCATTGAATGTACTCTTTGTATAACCTTAAGTTTTTACTTTCGCCTAATCTTTTATTCTCTCCTTTTGTAATAGAAGTCAAAATAATTTCTCAAATTTTAGCTCTTGAGTCTTTGTAATCAAGTGTAGGGACTCAACAAAGGCATCAAATGATTGTGGGGAATTATTCAACACCAACGCAACAAGATCTTGCTCATTTACATTTTTTTCAACTATTTCAATTGTTCACTAATGTCCTTTAATTGTAAAATAAACATAAAAATAAAACCACCCTCCCACATTTTAGTGGAAAATAATTTTTTTTCAAGTATTATACCCGCTCAACTTATGAATTTTCATATTTAGTAGTAAGATCTTTCCACAACTTAGCTACTACAATTGCATTTCTAACCTTTAGGATTAAGTTAGCAATGAATAAATTTTTTAACAACATTAATGGATCCCTGTGTTTTTTATCAAAGTCATTAGGATCATTTTAGGTCTTGTTTATTTTTATAACATTATTTGGTTGGTATTGGTATACTCACATATCGTAAGTATATTATGACTCCATAAACTAAAGCTTTCACTAGATAATTTATGTGAATTGAGAAGTTAAAAGTGTTGTAAACTAACCATTTTAACTATTAGTACTAAAACAATTCTATCAAAAATATAATAAGGCTTTATACAAAAAAGTCATTTAGTATGCATTATATCCCTTAACTTGACAACGTTTCTAGTTTTCAGCTCCAGAGTCTTCTTTTTTTATGGAAAGGGAACCAATTGCCTTCCTAAGGAATTTTAAGGTAAATATTTAAAAATTTAATAAATTTTGTTAAAAAACTATACATAAAATTTATTAAATATTAAATAACCTTTTCTAAACTATTTTCCATGTTTTGTAATACATTTAAAATTTACCTAAAAAATATTAAACTTTAAACTTGCATGCAATCTGATGGTGTCCCACTAGAGAGATACACCTCTTTTTTTCTCCAAGGCACTCCTTTCTACATCAAACCACCTTTTAGGAAAATGTATGTTGTGTTTGATATGTAAATATCTAGTAACATCATTATAAATCCAACAAACACCAAGGATTTAGTTTCAGTCAACTTGTAGGGCTTAAAAATGAATATTTCCTAGACAGTGACAAAACCACTAGTATTTACAAGGGTAGTTACAAAACCAATACCTACGTCAACTAATCATTACATAACGACATAAGTGGTTTTGAATTGTGAGTGTGTGTGAAAATATGGTTTTTCTTGAATAATTTGAAAAGTCAGTTTAACAGGCCTATCCAAATGATCTTCTCATATGGGGTGTTTTAAGATCCTTTAGCCTTCTAAGAGACATCCTAGATGTATAAGAGGGATGTGTCTAAGGAATTATACATCAGATATTGGTATTCCATTAGTGAGCATGGATTAAAGATCCAAAAGGGTGTAGGAGGACATTGGTGAGAGTAATAATGGGTGAATAATCAACCATGACTATGTTATTCCATGTTACTTATGTTTATTCATCAAAACATAGGGAAGATAAGACACATCAAGGAGTGGGAGTTGTATGATTTATGATATATTTATAATTGACTCATTTCATCAAAATAATATTGAAAAGATGTATAATAGCCATTTCCTACTGGTTTTCCCCAAACAATGGGGTTTCAAGTTAAAACCTTTGTATGTGTGTTTATTTCCTTTCCATTCTAGTTGTGTATGGTTTTCAAGTAGTCTAATTCAATCAAATGTATGCTAAACACACTCTAATCCAATGTCATTTGAGGAAATCAAGTAGATATAGTGTAGGGAATAAATGTATGTAATTTTCTATTAAGTTTCTATCCCTTAGAAAATTATAGATCATTGGTATCAGAGCAATGAGCTCTTTGTGACTTGTAGAGGATTGTTGATAACACAATAGTTTATGTACATATAAATATCATATGTAAATAAATTTAACCAATTATTACAAGAATATGTGGTTTCATAGACCACCCATGATTATATATTTCAGAAGAAGACTTGAGGATCTCCAAGAGTACCAATTGTAGGTACAAGAAGAAAATATAGAGCTGAGAAGGCATGTGAAACACTTAGAAACATATATTCATAATTTGTAAATAACATGGTCCAACCATGGGTATTTTTTCATAGGAATCACATAAGAATTACAACAAGATTTATTGAAAAAAGAGGAATTGTTGGCAAAGCTCCAAAAATATGCTAGAGTAGAAAACAAAAAAGGGCCTATCTAGAATAGGGGACCAACCTCTATTAAATATGCTCAAACCATGACCAATGTATGCACTGTAAGCACTCTATCACATGTTATTTCTTCCAATGTCACATTGAATGAATTTGTTGAAAATTTTGATAAACATACTAAGGGTCTTGACTCTAAGTTTGTAATGAAAATGGGTTATGATGGAAGAGGCCTTGGAAAGGATGGCTAAGGAAACATCAATACCATCATGGTTGAGGAAAGGCTTCAATTTGAATGCCTTGGGTATGGTAAACCAAAGATTGTGGAATGTTCTAGCTTGAATCCAACAAAAGAATGCTCCAAGGAGGAATATTTTCTACACACCAATGACTACCTCAAGAAGGTAAATATGTTTTTAACATTATTTATATGAATCCTAAATATGATTTTAGGATGCCTCCAAAGAGTGGGAAACAATAAAGAAAAGAATAGGGAATCATGATTCTATATAAAGAGTACAAATAAACTCTTCCAAAGAGAGGGTAACCATCGAGTCATGAAGAGGAAGAAAGTGCATTACTATTCCATCCACATGATACCAAAAACAGAGGACATGAGGAGATTATACTCCACCAATTTTGATGCTTGCAAGTTTAAAAAAGGAAAGAGGTAAACACAAGGGGCATAACAAGAAGAAATTAATCCATAATTAAGGAGCCCAAGCTCTTAAGGATAGATGGTAAATAGAAAATCCACTATTCTAGAAATAAATAAATAGAAGGTCAGGACACATAACATTGAGTTAAGAGCCACTTAATATGATCATGTGGAATTATAGTAATTTATACATTTATTACATGTTGTTGGGAATTATAATGGAAAGTGTTGGAATTCATCCACATCTTCACCCGAAAAATGGAAAATCTAAGAATATGTAGCTAGAGAAAAGAGGGGAAGAAGATACTACCAAGACACAATATTCAAGACGGAGATAAAAATTCTCACATGGTCCTTCATCACATTGCATGAAAGTAGTGGTAAGGGTAGTTCATTTTATTCTTGGATTGAGTATTTAAATAAATTGTATATAAGAAGATGTTGATTTGATTTCAATGTATAAGCACCGGGTATGCTTTCATTTTATATCTTCAAAGCATGTATGCTTTCATTTATTGGTAGATCAAGTAGGGAACTAACACCACTTAGATAAGCAAGTATGGGAAGCCTTTGAATCATCTTAGGTAAACAAGGTATAACATATCCACATGGAAGTAATAAGTATGGGCAAAAAATAGCATGTTTTTAGTTTCCATCCCTCACCACTTATTGTGTTGCATAGTAAGGGAAAGGTGGAAGGGAGACACTCTATGAGAACAAGCAAATCAAATCATGAGGTTGAACAACAACTTTTATCAACAAGAGCATGATTTTGGACAATAACTTTTAGGAATAATACCATGAGTTTGAAAGACAACTTCTAGCCACAAGAGCATCACAATAATTGTTAAGTATTTGATTTGAGTCAATGTTGATGTTTTAATTTGCAATTTATCCTCATAGTTATTATAATGCAAGCAAGCAAGTAATTGTAGATTAAGAAGTAATTCCAAACATCATCCAGTTTTTGTAGCATTCATGTGGGCACTTCAATAATTTTAGTACTATTTAATTTATATATAAAAATTGTTGTATGAGGAATATAAGTGTAAATTAAAAATAATAGACATTGTTGATTGCGTAGGAACCACAAGTGGTTGTAAAATTTTGTTTTAGCTAACAATGTTTTTGATACATCTCATTTTTCCTACTCAATGGGTAAGGCACAAGTTAAAGGATCATTATTTTATTGAGGAGGAGTAAGAGGCACAAACAACTCCATAATGAATGGTAAACATTTGAGAAGAAATTCCACTAGTAAAAAATCATCATGTAATAACAAGATAGAGTAGATGGACACTACCATATAATATAGAACCAATAAACTCTGGTAAGGCATAAAATCACCTAGATGATCAATCGTTGAAGGAGGCAATATAACTGGTTGTTGACACAGGCACTTGTATGAGTTGCAAATTCAGAAACCTGAGTGAAAAGAGACAATAAAAGAGTTTTTTGCTATAAAGTAATATGAAATAGTTCCAGATAGAACAAGAGTGATATGAGATAGTTGCAAACAAACTTTTCAAAAAAAAATCAATGGACATACTTTTGTCACCACTTTCCAGCTGTGGCTAGAAAATGAAACCAAAGCACTATGATCAGAATCATATAAGAATACTAACTTCATAATAATGCATATTGCACAATCTCAAATAATCATATTCTAACTACATCAGACAACTAATTTTAAGTGTTCCTTTTTATGATCTATAAGTAGTGCCCTCCAATAGTAATTTTACAACAAGGAGATTTGCAAAAAATCTCTTGGTCATACTCTAACTGCATCAAATAACTAATTTCATGTGTTCCTTTTTATGATCCAAAATCAGATCCCTCTAATAGTAACTTTATAACAAGGAAATTTACACAAAATGAAACAAATATAAACTAACTGGATGAGATGACAAGCTAATTTCAAGGGTTCCTTTTTATGATCAGTATTCATTATCCGATTCAAAAGGTACAAGATGTTGGCATCAAATAAAATAAAGAATATAGAGTAACTAAAAATACCTAAAGCATACAACATTACAAAAGGCAATACCAATTTCAAATAAAAAGGAAAAGGAAAATAGTTTTAACAGGGTCTAATCATAAGCTTGCCTTTGTAAATATGTATAAACTATTAATTTCACACAAGGAGGTAGTTGCAAAAACAAGATGCTAGCTCTCAAGAAGGAACTAAATCACGATGCATTCCAAGATAAACTAAGTTTAATTAGAGCATATTTAATGTAAAAATACATACGACTGTACATTAAGAGAAGCTTTGACTATTAAATTATGTTATTAACCATTGTGCTTCCATCTTGATAGTACACTTCCAAAAAAACAAAGTGAAAGGGTAAGGTGGCTTGCAAAATACAAAAAACTTGATATATGTCACAATCAGAACATTTGTTTATCTCCTTTTCACATTACAGTGAGGAGAAAATTTTGTGACACCATGGAATAGATAAATTGTCAGACAAAATTGATGTAAATCACATTTATTTCATAGAATGTCCATGCACTAGTGTAAACAATAATTGTGAAACAATTTGAATCCTTTTTGAAAATTTATGTAATGCACTTGAGAACAGTAATGGACTGCAGAAGCTTATTTTAACATAACTTTTTTGTCCAAAGCATTGAGTTTCACAAGTCATTCGTGGATGAGGTGTCAAGATGTTAGTTACATTAACATATAAAGGTCAAATTAAAATAAATATATAAAATAAAAAGGGATAGAGAATTTGTTCTTGACAACATTCTTTTAGTTCAGAGGCTTTCTTCATACCAAAGTAGACTCCATTGAAAGCATGGTAGGTC
Source organism: Torreya grandis (assembly GCA_037957365.1). Taxonomy (NCBI): domain Eukaryota; kingdom Viridiplantae; phylum Streptophyta; class Pinopsida; order Cupressales; family Taxaceae; genus Torreya; species Torreya grandis. The sequence goes on along the minus strand of JARHVA010001700.1, from coordinate 1,322,399 downwards.
CCTTAAGCTTGGGACATGCTACTAATGATGAAGACCCTAATTCTGGTTAATACCGAGTTCTCCTTGAGCAAGAAAAGCTTTTGAGCCTTTTGACTTTTGGTACTATTTTCTTTAGTTGAATACTCTGTTATAAAATATAATCGACTATCAGAAACATTATAATTGGTGACACTACTGATCACCACCTGTATTGGTGTTTTTTTCATGATGACAGTAGTAGTGACAAAACACAAATTAGAAGGGCTCCCTCTAATACTCGCTATACCATTTTAATTCTATGCAATAGTATGAATGATGCAGATAAGAAGAAACATTGTGATCTATTTTATTTTCAATTTTCTCACTGCTCTTAGATCATTGTAACTACCCTGAATTGGATGTACATCTCTTAGCTGTTTCTTTGATATCTAGAGTTTTAGTTTATTTGGTGAACTTGAGTGTTGAAGTTTTGTAGTTTCCTCTCTTCTTTAATAAATTTTGACCCTTTGTTTAAAAAAATGCTTCGGCATTATGATTTATAATGAATCATGATAATAAATATAAAAAACCTTGATAGAGGTAGTGACAAAACTTCTAGCAATTTCTGAACCTTTAGCTTAATTTTATTTCAGCAATGTAATATGTTTTGGAATTATATATAAAGCTACATATTTAAAAATAAAATCTTTACCCTGTATTTGCACGTAGGAAAGGTGATGAGCTAGCTAATATTTATTGGGATGGGCTTGGGTTTGGGCTCCAAAAAATTGATTATATGTACCACATGAAATGTAAAAAAGATGAAGACTTTTATGAAGGAGAACTCCAACATTTTGGTCCTATTGAGATTATCCTATCAGTAGGTGTCTAAAATTATGGCCAAGTTTGTAGGGATTTATGCCTCAATAACATGCAGTTTATACTTTATACTAGACGTCACAAGCACATGCCTATTTTATCCCTGGCAAATGGGGCTTGAAAAGAGATCTTCTACCCTTTAATAATAGAAAAAAAAATGAAACCATGGGAAACTGGTAAAACCTAAAAAAAAAACTAAATTTGTGAAAAAATTATATTATTACTAATTCAAGGTGGAATGTTTTACAACAAATGCTTTTGTAGTAAAACTACTAAGCCCATTGGGCTAAAAAGATGTACATTTCCTAAAAACTACTTATACCATAATAAAGACAAAAACTATGTTTCTACTAGCCTCCTTGGCCATAAGATTTTTCCTATTGCCCAATAATAATTAATATTTTTAAATTTGTGTAATGTAATCTTGATACATTTTTTTCTTACTAAATGATATCCAAGAAAGGGTACTAAACCTGTAAAAAAAAGAGTTACAATTCCAACCTGAAAAAATTAACACATCAGGTTCATATAATAAGAAGCATTATATCATGCAAAGGACACTAAACCTCAGCTGATACTCAAGAGTCACCTTAGTAAATAAGATAATGAGATTTTACCACTTTGCCAAAATTCTTCCAAATTGACAAGAAACACTTGTCTTAGTGTTTCAAGAACCCTTTGATCATTGGTTCCAAGATCATTTTGCTTCTTTCATCCAAAATCATAGCCACTAGAGTTTGATTAGTATCATAGGATATCTATCCATCAACACTAATATTAATGTTACTTTTTAAAAATATGAAAATCATTCTTCTCACATGATATTAGACCAGAAATAGTCCACAAAATTCAAGTAAGTGAGTGCTCTTAGTGATACAAGTGCAATGTAAGAGGATGCAAGTGCAATGAGTGCTCTATATCATACAAACCAAACTCTTTTAATCAGTTTTCATCCAATTAATTTATTTTACAAAAAAGATGACACATGAAACTTATATAGAAGTCTGAAGAAAGTCCATATCTATTTATCCATATATAGTTGTCAATCTTAACATTTGTGAAGGGTTTAGCAACAAACTACTTAAAAGTTACTATTAGGTATAAAATTATGCAAATCGCCCATCATACCAAAAAGAGATATTCACAATATCGATTAGATCCATGAGTTAGCTTACTACATGATTCCACATTCTCGAGGTTGGCTGACATTGAGGCATCTTCATCTTCCTCAGAGGGAGAAGAAGCAAGAGGCATGAATGTAGCTTTAGGAGGAAGCTCGACATTCATTATCTTAGCCAACATTGCTTTGCCTAGTGATAAGGGAATTTAAGCCCCCAAAAATATGATGTTAATGATAGATAATATCTTCTCCAAGTGCTTGTATAGATCATTCAATGTCCACATGGTGAAATTTCCATCTGTGTTGGACATCATATTAGCACAACTTAGTGATTGCGCTATTCAAATACATTCCTCCTCCCAATTGACTGGCTAGGGTCTAAAATTATGGATTTCATCAAATTTCTAATTTTAGTAATCTCCACATCATCAATTTTCTTAGCATCTCACCACATGTAGTGTATCCACAACTGTGTATATGGGTTATAGATTCATGGGTCTACATAAGTTGAAAATTTTTCCACAAGGGAATTGCCAATCAACTGCTCGGCCCTTGTTGTGATTTAATCTTCATGGATTACTACAGCCAATGATGAACCATCTATATTTTCCACACTCCTCTTTCCTGCAAAGAACACTTTAGGTAATCCTAGTCTCATACGTTAGGAAGAGGTCCTCATGATGTTTTAAAAAACTGCAAAGACCCACGTTTGAATACAACAACAGAAAACACACACCACATATAAAAACAAATTAAATCAAAAAGGGGAAAATTAGTGGGTAAGAGTAAAATAAGCAACATGCAATCCTATGCTAGCTAACTGTTAGGTCCATACAAAGCAACTACAAAATAGAGAAATGCATTGTCCAATAATTAGCAAAAATTAGATCAATCAAATTTGTTGCAAAGAAACTAATAAAATATACATTTGGAATCAACAGACCTATACATAACATGTTATAAATCATGGACTTACCAAGATTTGAAATAAATCAACTGAAATTGGTCTTATATAATAGTAACTATGACCACCCAAATGGTTAATAATTAATTAAACACCTAAACAAGTGTCACATTAAACTCCACCTGAGCAAGTTTTGAAAACATGAGCTCCAATGGAACTGCAAATGGGAAATTTGGACCAGTCAAAGTGAGGGCATATTAAGGGATGAAAGGAAAAATATATTTGGTCAAGATGTCTAATAATGTATTAGATAGTGAATTTCTAATATATGCGCTTGAAATGGCCACAAACATTGATCTTCAAAACAATCAAGTATAGGACATTCAACTTCAATTACCAAGTCAATACCAAGAATGTGTATCTTAATTGTAATTAAGTGGGTTCATAGATGAAATTCAATGGATTGCTAAAAAATTTAATAGTTTACCTTCTTAAATATACTCATCTCACATTTTCGCTGATAATGACATCAAAGACTCAAACATGAGGATAGGTTTGCTTTTCCAAATATGTTTAATTTACAAATGATATTGCTATGGCTAATTGATTAGAAAATTTCAACAATAGTAATTTACCCACAAGGCCCATAAAATGAGATGTTAACCACATTATCATTGAGATTTTATTAGACAAATTTATAATGATCTGATTGACATACTGGATCGGGAACTAAAGGTAATCATCAATGTGACATGTCAATGGGCAGAGTGGACTTACACTAAGCCAGATGGGCCATGTTATTGATAGAGGTAGGTTGCAAGTATTTGTCATAGTAACCACTCAATTATTTTGTTTTACAACATTATGGCCCTATGCATGAAAAATACATAAACAAAAAACTTTGATTTTCATAAATTTAATATTAAATATCACCGGTGTGATATAAGATTTATATGTTTAATGTAAAATAAAAATTGATTTCCATGGATTAAAAATAAAATATAACTGGTGTGGTGTAAGATTAATGTTGAAAATGTGACCACTCTAGTGACCTACAATTAAGGCCTACAAATCCTCATAATTAAGGCAAAAAAGGACTTCACCCTTCTTATCTGATCTACAAGTAGCCAAGCAACATCGCTGGCTATGGGAAAGGAAACATGGTTTAAATACACCACAAGGCTTAGCATAGCTACCTTCTTCACAACGTTGGTGGTTTCATTATATGTAAATGCTGTGAAATCTGACATTGCTCTTTGTAGCAAAAATATAAATCCCTACACATACAGACTACTGATTGATTATGAACATTATTTTCTCAAAGCTTGATTATTATGCGGGGACTGCACCTGATAATAACTAACATCAAAAATGGATGCTTGTGTCATATGATTTACAAAACTCAACATTGTTGGAAAATTATAATCTACTAGATCATCCCAATTGCAATCCCATAAATCTTGCATTTTTACCCATGAAAACTATCATTTAAATCATTCACATTAATTATTATAAAATCAACCTTTAATTTTAGAAATTCTAGAAAACTCTTACATGGCACTAATGCACATGGGAGATACCCCTTTTATTACATATGTAGATTTATTGGAGACTGAGAAAGAGGCAATCAATCTTGTAATTTGACAGGGCATAACCTATTGTGTTTTTAATGTTTAAAACCCTAAAATATTAATTTTTTTCCCATTTACAATCCCCTATTTTAAAAGGGTATAAACAATGTATACTGGCAGATATCTTTAAGCATGTAAAAATTGTTTTTTGTAATTAAGCTTGCAGCTAACAATTGGGATATAAACATTAACTCACCAATCTAAGAAGGCTGAAAAAAATAGTAAATTCATTTACATTAACCATCAATTATGTTCACTCTATGATGCATAAAAAATGTTAAATATCTAGTACAGTCTCAGAGACAACAATAAAAGGCCAGCTAAAGTTTTACTTTTTACTAATAGGATTTGGGATTTGGGTTGAAAAAGAAAACCCCCATTATTCTATTATATTTTTATCCATTAATGATTACTCTATGGTCACTTTTTGTATCACTATCAACAATATTTAAAGACAAATGTTTTTAAAATAAAGTTTGCCTACGCATATCGGTAGATAAAATTTGATCTAGTCATAAATTTACATATCATAGTGAAGGTGGACCTTAAATTTTAGACCTGATTCTAACCTTGTAAGCTATTAGTGTAGGTTTTTATTTTTCCCTATTATTTAATTAGGGAAATTATATATTTGTGCGTACATGGAGTTTTCCTACATTCGTGGGATAGGCTAGCTTATGTGGAGATGTGTGTCATAGATGTGTCATAGGTGTCATAAGAATGTCATAAATAACTCCTTTGACTGGCTATTTCGGGTATGGGAGTTACTTCTCTATTCTTAGCACCCTGTCACCACCTTTCATGGAGGAGTTACAGTCTATTCTTGGGGTGCCTTGACCACCTTTTGTGGAGGAGTTACTTACGTGCTCTCCTATATGTATTCTTCACTTTGGCCATCTTATGTTAATCGAATATTGGGTTTTCTCCTATTTGTCTTGTAAAATTTATCTCCTTGTATAATTTTAAATTTCTTTAGCATCTATGTGATGTGCACTAGCTTCATCTCATGTGATCACGTCTCCATTGCATTCGCATTATCCAGATTTTGAGACAACTCCGATATGGTATCAGAGCCATCCCAGTAATCGTGTGTCTGGTTATGCTATTAGTTTATTCTGAAATTCTTACTTTGCTTTCTTAGTAGTTTTTTTTGTTTAACTCAGTTGCATTTGAGAGTTTTGGTAGAGTTTCTTGAAAAATCATGAAAATCCATACGGAAATCTGTTTAAAAAAATTACTTCTGTTGAGTTTCATTCAGATCTACCCTTTAGATATCTACATTGAAATTTGCCGAGACATCTTGTATAGATCTGTTGTGGCGTTGTGAACTCTAGCAAGGCAATTTGTGGAAAAAATCAATGCTTGGCATCACTTTCTGACATAATGCATTGAGTTTTTCTGCTCTTTTTTTATTTTCAATCTGTAAAATATAAAGAAGCGTTGGATTAATGTAGGCAGACTCAGGTTTGCTGCATATTTTCTCCAACTGAAACTGTTGGGCATTGGATTCTGAGACAACTAAGATCTGCCAGCTGCACTTGGTGTTGGATCTGCTCATTTGAGTAGCTTGGCGTCATTTTCTTGCACTTGGTGTCCTTTTCCTACACTTGGCGTCTTTTTCTTGCATTTGATTTGTCTCTTCTCTGCTGTGTTAAAACTTGCCGCTGTGCATTGAGATCTGTGAGGTTTGCAAATTCAGTGTCTTTACTTTTTTTTTGCCCAACAAATTTAAAACTGCTTTTTTTTAAAACGGCGCACTTTTTCCTTGTTTGGCGTCCCATGTGGGCCCTTAAACACTTGGCCATCCATTAAATTGTCTTTTACTTTATTTTTTTAGTTTAAAATTGACTTGTAAAAAAAAATCAATCAATTTGACTGAGTATTAAGTATTTTAGACAATTTGTAAGTTTTGATAATTTGGGGGTTTAAATTTAAACTTGTATCTTCACTTGTCGAAGACGAAGGGTGAGGCCTGGGTTGGCAGGAGGCCAATTCCCCCTCACAAAGACCTCCTTTGGATTTCTTGCTCCATGCCGAGTCCAAAGAGTGGTTGGAAGGCCACTTTCTCTCTCAAAATAGGTATTTTTTTAATGTTTTAGTGTTTTTTTTGCAAAAACACTAGTTTACGAGAAATTGAATCTTTAATATCTTACAAATGGTAGCTCAGATTTAGGTGACATTTTTTGCAAAAGTGTTTTTATTTCAATTCTCCACAGCGTAGGCTTGTTATTTGTTAAAAATGCACTAGTTTATAAAGTGCCTAAAATTTGGGTCTCCCAAGACGCATTTTCCGCTGAGTCTGATGTCCTGTTTGCTTAAAGTCTTGCACTGATTGCTCTAAGATGCATTCTCGACTGAGCCCGATGTCTTTTGAGCATGCAATTGCATATTTGGGGTGGACTCAATATTTTGGGGGGGTGTGATTGCTTTTTAGCAGTTGCAATCTTTGCTTTCATTCTCCTTTCTGCATAATTTCACAACTTGCAATCAACACAACTTCACCTAAATTTAGCTTAAAATAAATTCTTTTTAACTTAAACCCCTAACACCCTTCAACTATCATGAATGGAAGGTTAAAATTTCAATCATTCTTAGAAGCAAAGGGTTGTATAGGATCACCATGGGTATTGAAGTAGAACCCAACACTGATGCTGAAAAGGTCAAGTGGTACAACCGTAGTGATGAAGCGAATGGATTACTAAGATTGTCTGTGTCTCCAGAACTTTTATTTCATTTAGAAACCTCCAAGACTCCCAAAGACATATGGGACACCCTAGAAACCTTATTTGGGAAGCTTGATGAGATGAGAGGACATGAGCTCAAAAACGAACTCATAAGTCTAAGTCCTAGCAACTTTGACACCCTACAGGACTTCTTCACTAAGTTTAAGGCCCTTAGATTGCAATTGAAAGAATGCAGGAGAGAGAAGAAACATGATCAACTCATCCTTTCTATTCTCGCAAAGTTAGGTCCAACCTATTCAGTCTTTGTCTCCACTTTCCATGCCACAAAAAGTGCCCTTGGCACTACATGGAAAATGCCTTCTTTGGATTCATTCATTGCCAACTTGACTAGGGAGCAAGATAAGCTAATTCAAATGGGAACAATGAATTCTACTCAACCCCAAGCTTTGATAGCTAGAAATGGTAAGGATAAGACTTCAACAAAGGAGAAGAAGAAAAAGAACAAGGACCAGGACCAGGACCAGGAGAAGAAAAAAGAAAACAACAATTTTGCCAAAAACAACACTGAGTCTTCCTCCTCCAATGCTAAACCTAAGAAGGAGAAGGTTAAGTGTGCCTATTGTAAGAAGACAGGGCATGATGAACACAAATGCATGAAGAAACAAATAGATCACCTAACTCATCTTCTAGAGAAGCACAACATAAGTGTTCTTGAGTCCATCAAGCAGAATTCATCTACCCAAGATTCTACCAAGGCAAAAGGCAAGGGTAAGGAGAAAGAAAAGGGCAAGGCCCTTGTAGCTACAACAGCTTCTACATCTTCATGGGTCATTGACTCAAGTGCTTCTCACCACATGGGCTCTTCCCTAGTTGAGTTTTCATCTTTAGAGCCTTGTAGCATGACTTCAATTAGTTTGGGTGATGACACATTAGTTTCTGTTATAGGGAGAGGGTCAGTTGAAATAGAAAGAGGAACATTCAATAATGTTCTAAGTGTTCCTTCTCTTTCAACCAATCTCCTATTAGTGTACCAAATCACTCACATTGGTCAGGGCATGAGAGTTGAGTTTTCACCAGATTCAGTGGCTATCAGGGAGTTGCATAGTGATACTACAATGGCAATGGGTAGGGTAGATCACCAAGCAAGGTTATACACCTTCTCACATTTTGCACATGATTCTTCTCCAATAGCATTGCTGACTCATTCAGATGGAGTTAGCAAATTATGGCATGAGTGGTTTGGCCACCTTAACTACCTCTACCTTGAACAACTTTGCAAAAATGACATGGTCATTGGCTTACCTCGTGTCCAATTCTCAAAAGGACTTTGCAAGGGGTGCTCCTTTGGGAAGCATTTCGAAGCAAAATTTGACAAAGGCAAAGCTTGGAGGGCTTCACAACCTTTAGAGTTAGTCCACAGTGATGTATCGGGACCCTTTCCCAAACCATCTTTCACAAGGGCCAAGTACATCCTCACTTTCATTGATGATTTCTCTAGGTACACTTGGATATATTTTCTCAAATAAAAGTCTGAAGTGTTTGAAAAAATTTTAGACTTCAAGACTCTTGTTGAGAAATAGAGTGAGAAATCCATCAAGGTTCTTCGAATTGATAATGGAGGGGAGTATGTCAGCAACATGTTTGAGCATTTTTGCACCACAGAGGGGATTGATTTGCAGCACACAGTCACTTATAGTCCTTCACAGAATGGGGTTACAGAATGCAAAAATAAGTTCTTGAAAGAGATGGGTAGCTATATGATTCACTCCAAATCCTTAACACCATAGTACTGGGCTAAAGCCATCAATTGTGCTTGCTACATTCAAAACAGGGTTCCTCACAAAGCTTTTAAAGGGATAACACCCTTTGAAGCTTGGCATAAAAGGAAACCTAATGTTGAGCACCTTAGGGTTTTCAGAGCCCCAGCCATGGCTCGCATACCGAAGAAGAAATGCAAAGCTATGGAATGCTAGTCCAAGCCTTACATCTTTATAGGATATTCAGATGGTATTAAGGGGTATCGCCTTCTAGATCCGACCACTCATGAGTTGTTCATTGAGAGAAGTGCCCATTTTCAGGAGAGTCCTAGAGACTCAACACTTGGCACTTCTTCTCCCTCATCGAATCTATTTCTTCATGATGATTCCTCATCAAATTCAGATCAACCACAACAAGTTCTTGAGCTAGAGACATCTTCTTCTTTGAGTTTAGATAACGAGGATAGTGATGCAGAGTCATCCACCTCTATTCAGTTAGAGGATGAGGAGTTAGCACCTGACTCGCCCACGTTCGGGCCACTTTGGGCCAGACAGACACTTGAGAGTGCTAGCACTTGGGCAGGAGATCCCACAGATGACAGACGTACTAGGGGGAATTTTCATAGAGTTCCACATGCCTTCTTTGCTTTAGTTTCAGATCCATAGACTTTTCAAGAGGCATCAGGGGTACCTGAGTGGGATAGTGCTATGGAGGAAGAATATTCTTCCTTAATCAAAAATCACACTTGGGATTTGACTTCACTTCCTAAAGGAAGGAAGATGGTTCGATGTAGGTGGATATATCAAACCAAGTTTGCAGTAGATGGGTAAGTTGATAAGTACAAGGCACGATTGGTTGCTAAGGGTTTCTCACAGGTGGTAGGCATTGACTACTCAGAGACCTTTGCACCCGTTGCAAAGATAACTTCTATCTGACTCACCTTAGCTATTACCACAGCACATGGTTGGGATGTGCACCAGATGAATGTGAAGAGTGTATTTCTTCACAGAGACCTAGAGGAGGAGATCTACATGGAGAAGCTGCCAAGATTTATTTAGGATTCTTCCTTAGTATGCAGACTTAGGAAATCTATCTATGGCCTCAAATAGGCCCCTCGAGCATGGTACATCAAGATGGATTCCTTCCTTCTCATAGCAGGTTTCACTAGGTGTTATTCTGATCCTAATGTCTACTTTTTGTGGCAAGATGACTCACTCTTGATTCTAGTTCTTTATGTTGATGACCTTTTGATCACTGAGAGTTCTTCATCGGATATTGTAGCGGTGAAGGCATCTCTCTAAGATAGATTTGACATGACAGACTTAGGTTTGTTGCACTACTTCCTTGGCATCGAGATCTCACAGTTAGATTTAAGAATTTCTCTTGCACAGCCTAAGTATGCTCTTGACTTATTGGCTCGATTTCACATGGCTGATTACAAGCCATCTCTGACTCCCTTTCTATCAGGAGTCAAGCTTGAGGCTGACTATTCTTCACCATTGGTTGATGCCACTCGGTATCGACAACTTATTGGTGGTCTCATTTACTTGACTCATACTAGGCCTGACATATCATATACAGTGGGACTTGTCTCCAGATTTATGCAAGAACCCCATGAGTTGCATTGGAAAGCAGCTAAGAGAATCTTGTATTACATACAGGGTTCACATAGATACAAGATTCATTACAGATTTGGCATAGAGGTTGACTTGGTTGGATATACAGATTCAAACTAGGCTGGCAATTCACAAACTTGCAAGTCCACTTCTGGTTATAGTTTCTCTCTAGGTTCTGGTCCTATCAATTGGTCTAGCAAGAAGTAGAATGGTATTGCTATATCATCCACAGAGGCAGAGTACAGGGGAGCTATTAATGCAGCTACTGAGGCTATTTGGATTCAGGGGATACTTTTTGAGTTTGGCATTCCTATCAGGCAGCCCACCATCATTTATTGTGATAACCAGAGTACCATTTAGATTTATAAGAATTCGGTTCAACACCAGCGGACCAAGCACATAAAGATTCACATGCATTTCATGGAAGCTTATTCATAGTCAGGTCATTGACTTGATATTTTTCCAGTCTTCAGAGTAGGTTACAGACATCTTCACCAAACCTTTCACTGAGAGTAAGTTCATTTATCTACGAGCTCTTCTTGGGGTGCGGTCCACATCTGCAGCAACATTATCTTTGCGGGGGGGGTTGGGGGGTATTAGTGTAGGTTTTTATTTTTCCCTATTATTTAATTAGGGAAATTATATATTTGTGCATACATGGAGTTTTCCTACATTCGTGGGATAGGCTAGCTTATGTGGAGATGTGTGTCATAGATGTGTCATAGGTGTCATAAATAAGTAACTCCTTTGACTGGCTATTCCGGGTATGGGAGTTACTTCTCTATTCTTAGCACCCTGTCACCACCTTTCATGGAGGAGTTACAGTCTATTTTTGGGGTGCCTTGATGACCTTTTGTGGAGGAGTTACTTACGTTCTCTCCTATATGTATTCTTCACTTTGGCCATCTTATGTTAATCGAATATTGCATTTTCTCCTATTTGTCTTGTGAAATTTATCTCCTTGTATAATTTCAAATTGTTTTAGCATCTATGTGATGTGCACTAGCTTCATCTTGTGTGATCGCGTCTCCATTGCATTCGCATTATCCGGATTCTGAGACAACTCCGATATAAGCCAACTTATATAAATGGTAATGCTCGCATTGACATCTAGGTATTATAAGTTCATAGTAAAAAAAACATAAAATGGTAGGTGTCAAAATATTTTGTATGATGATAGATCACCCATGTAATTTGGAAAGTTTGATCAAAATATTTTGTATAGAGCCTTTTCCAAAAATATTTGTTAAGCCTTATATCTTTAATATAACACTAGGTTTGTTGTAATAAATCAAAATGCAATAGCAATTCATGCGTAAATATGCTTTCCATAAATGATTTTAAGAAAATGTAGTCAAAAGAAAATGAAACAAGTTGGAGGAGGAAAAGAAAAATGTTAAGTGTGCAGTACCTTCTGTGTTTTATTGTATGTAATGTGCCCATAAGTAAACATGGTTATATGTGCATTACCAATCCAGACATCATCTCCAAAGTTAACCAACATAAATGCAAGAGACATTTTAGGTTCATTCAGAAGCCATGATTCACCACCCTGCACAAAACCATATACTTCATAACCTAATCACAAAAAACTATGATTTCCTCAAAATGAAGGTTGTAAGCCTTGAATACCCACAACCTAAAATAAGAAACCCAATACTAATGCACACCTACATAAGTCCATGATGTAAAAAATAGGTTCCTTGTGGGGAGAGCCAAAAATTTTGTTGGACATTTTTGTACATAAAGTATAAATCCATCCTTAGTTAGAACCTGAAAAACAAATGAATTTGTGCTCCTATTTTACAATAAATTTAGAGACAAATTTATACAAGTTTGGAAATTATAATGAAATCTATATAGTGATAATATCCCCTACCCCAAATAAGGGTTCCACATATTCCATGAGAAATGACAACTGGATTGGCTTCTTTCAGACAAGGAACACATTTAATTTAGCCTAAACCAAGCAACATTAATTCATGATTATCTCGACTCGACTGTAGAATAGAAATAAAAGTCTATTTTGATCTCAAATTTTGAAGTAAAATATAAGTTACAATTTTTCCAAACTTAAGAGGTAGCCTTGACAAAACTTAGTTTGCCAAAACCTAAAGGTAGGCTTGACAAGCTTATGTAATTATCCATATAAAATATTTCTAACCCTACCAAGCAATGAAAATCATTGCACATATCTTGTAAAATCTTTCACATCCTAGTAAAGGTAATTCTTGCATACAAGTGAGTTCAAATCACCTATGGGGAAGCATATTTAAAGTAGAACAATGACATAATGATATACATGTCAGCATTGTATATTTGTAAAATTCTTTTGGGAACACACTTAAATTTAAACATCCTCTAAATGTTATACTATATAGTGAGAAACAAGTTAGGTTTGCAATGCTATGGATAAGACAAATAAAACTATTACATCCTCAAGACATCGAAAAACACATTAATTCATGATATTTTTAGAAATTAATAATCTATTAGACACAAGGCATTAAACATTATTCAAATGACATCAATGACTCAAGTTATTTTGTGCTCTATGTTTTTTTATGCTTGGCTTTGATATAATAGATTCAGGTAGCCAATTTGACAAATGTATCATGCTATCTATTATTTTGGATCTATTGTTTGTATTTTGTATGAGTCTTAGAGATATGAGCTCAGATAACAAAGGATTACAACCATGTTTTAGACTAACTAGTCAATAATTATAGTTATTTCATTTATTTTATTTGATACCTCAGGTATGCAGAAAACAAAAAGCATGTTCATTTTATACAAGAATATGTTCCAAGGAAATACCCATTGAAGGGTATATATCCCTACATACTCCTAAAAAACAATGAAATTGGACAGGTGAGTTTTTGCATAATATGTCTACAAATTGTGATGAGTTTCAAAGATCAAAAACTATTTATGATGAGATCATTAGGAGTAAAATGAAAGAAATAAAAAAATACATAAAAATCTAAAAGGATGTAGTACAACTAGCCACAAAAAATGAGTTAACATCTCACCTAAAACAAATCTGCAATAAGATATCCCTGGTTCTAGGCACTCATAAAGAAATAATGCCTAAGATAGAATCTAGAGTAGACTAGCTGATAGAAAGACAAAATACTATGGAAAAAATAATGAAAGAATCCTATGAAGAAATTCATTTATTAATAAGAGAATTATTAAAATATTCTCATCACACCAAAGCTATCACTGATCAGATGGCAAAACTGTGTTTGAAAAGATAGTTGATTCTAGATCTTGAACAAGTCTATTACAAATATACCCTGAGACATCTAGAGTAGGAATAACACCATCATGCAACCAATTTAGAACATGTCAGAAATGTTTCCCATCACTTTTAATGAAGGCACTCCTTTGCAAAAAATCCATTTTCCATCTAAAATAAAACACCATATGAAGTCAAGAAATAATTACATAAAACTAATAAGTCCATAACTTCAGGAAGTATTGTGTGTATTTTAGTTTTTTACCTCTCTCTTTGTGTGTGTGTGTGTGTGTGTGTATAGAGAGAGAGAATATATATATATATATATATATATATATATATATATATATATATATATATATATATATATATATATATATATATATATATATATATAAAAATTGTCTTTGGGATGTCAAAATCCACTCATTCAACTTTAATGCTCAATAATTGTTCCCTAAAATGTGAATGGTGCATTTTTTGGTATAGCCAGTGCCTAGTGCAATATATGATTTTGTAATAGTGTCAATATAAAAATCCATAGTCACACATAATAATGTAACAGAGAATGACAAAACAATGTTGTGCCTTTGACAAAAGAACTTCATATCCATATATTTAATGTACAATATTGACACATAATAACAATATAAGGGTACATTGAGAATGATATGTAGAGACAAATGTGAAAGAAGCCATGTACATTCCCATAAGGCTTGGAAGAGCCAAGAGATTGGTTGTAACAAAAAATTGACAGAGGCATTTGGTGGTACAGTGGCCTTGAGCAAAGGAGGCCAGTTGATTAAATATTTATACATATATGATTGTTACAAAAATTACATCAAGAATATGCTATCAGTTATTGTGTTTTGTAATATAGTGAAGCTTGGTCATTAATATAGTGAACTTGGTGGTTAGGTTGTATGTTGGCCTTGAGCAAAAAAGGTTTCTTGATTACATATTTATACATATAAAAATATTACAAATACATTAGGACTTCAAATGGTTTGAATATGCTATCAATTATTGTGTTTTATAATATAATGAAACTTGGTTATTAAGTCCTTGTATCTAGATTGATGTCACAGTAGGCTTTATCAGCAAGTTCATTGGCACAAGCACCTTGGTGTGAAATCACATTGTCTCAAGATGTCATGACCATTGTCACCATTGCCAAAGATTGTGGCTGGAAAGAAGCCTTGCCTTGGCACTACTACAGATGTTATCTGCTCTACGCTATGGCCATATGTTATAGAATATATCTCTAAAAATACCATATATTTTGAAGCATATCTTATACCACCCACATGACTTTGGAACACAACTATAATCACAATAACAAGGTGTAAACTTGCAAAGCCAAACAAGTGGACATCCTTCACTTCTATAGAAACCTAAAAGGTAGCTATTTACCAAACTAATCAAATTAATAAAATGTTTTAGTATAGGAACAAGTAATTGAGACTTGATGAATTTAGATTTTATCATAGGATTTTTGGGCATTGGACCTAGTTAAATTAATATAGATCCTAATCAACTCCAACCAATTCATATATAAATGTCACATTTCAGAACCTATTAATCAGCATTGAGTTTCTTGGCTAAAATTGACAAAGGTTGAAAGTACCTAACTATAAAAATAATTCTGATTTATAAAACCTAAAATTGATCCAATTTACCTCTTATAACTTTGATGGTAACCAGAAAAACATCTAGAACATTTTTTTCATTTACTTTACTAGTTTTGGATTTAAAACTCTGATCAGTTGTGAACCCATCTCAAGTAAAGAACTATAGACCAGAATAGTGATAAAAAATATCAGATAGTAATGATCTCAAGCTATGTAAACTAAATACTTTAAAATTTATAGGTTTTTGACTAAGCTATAACATATCCAGGGGCTAGCAAATTTTTAAAATTTTAAGCTTTACTAGTTTAGTCTTATAATCTTGCATGTAAAGCTCCATTGTTTAAACCTTGCTATAGTTGATCATTACATCAGGTGTGTATATTAAAGGTCCTCAACTCAAACCTGGTCAATGCCATTTGGATCTTCTAGTTATTTTTGTCTCCTTTCTCCTACCCTTGTCTAGCATTTGTATTTGTAACATTGAGCAATGTTTAGAGAAAGAGAGTTGTAATGGGACTAGTCTAGGTTGGCTTACTATAATTCATCTAATTGATTTCATTTGAAGTGTTCCTCTCCCAACTTGTAGTCAAAGCATTCCAATTAATTAGGTGACTGTTTATTTCCTTCTCTTTCATTACCTTTGTTGTTGTTCATAGTTTTCCATATTTTACTACAATATTAAATCTTTTTTTCAAAAACAAAATAATCCATATTAGATAAGGAATGGATGGTTTAGCATACCATAAGAGCAATCAAAGCAACCATAAAGCCAATTTTAATAGTGTATCATAGAAGGATGCGACTTAAAGCAATTTGATCTACTGAACTTGGATTTACACCTTTTTTGATATGTCTCACCTATTATTTAGAATGTTTTGTTGCAAGGATCCATAAATTGAAGCTACTCACAAATTGCCCATCATTCACCTCACTCTATTTCAAAAAGAACAATAATCATCATAGCTAGAGGAACCATTTTCTTAAAATTTGTACACTGTGTTTGTCTGCATGCGTTAGAAAAATAATGAGTGTTGACAAAATGACCTAGAACCCCAAAAGATCAACTTTTTATTCTTTCCCTATTACAGTTGATTATGACAGGAAAGAACATCTTGATTGAAATTATATGAACTTATCATTTAGTGAGCAAATACTACATACAAAATACAAATTCCATCAGAAGGAGACTTTACCTCATATATCAGTTTTGATAGAGAAGCCCTTACATCCTAGTTTTGGAACCCAAGGCTAGCCCTTGGCCTCGCAAGCTCGTGCCAAAGCTCTGAAGCACAAATTTTCCCTTCTAATATTTGTATACACATCCAATATTGGGGTTTAGACTGGTGACCATTTCCCTCCTGAAGCTTAGCATTCATTTGTTTTCATTGGGCTCTGATGGAAAGCAGTGGACAAAGGGGATGACATCTTGTACTAGCTCTTGTGAAATTAAACAATTGATGAAAAATTAGTCATGTTTGGGTAGAAGTTATAAGGCATGCACCTTCAACAATTCAAAGTATTTATTTGCATTGACTCTTTCATTTTAGGATTGATACTTCTTTCAATCCTACACACATATTCTTATACCTGTGTGCCCGAATGGACAACAACCACATGCTCTTATTGCTATTAACTTATAGGTTTTATTGGCATCTCAAAGTATTTTGGACTATGATTTTCAATGAGTTTGCTTGCTTTGGATTGAGCAAGAATATTTTCTTTTTTTGCATGTCGATTTCCTTTTAGAAGATAACATTTGGAGGGAGATTGATTGGCTTTTATTTGTTTTTTTACATTGACTCCACTCCTTGATTTCACCATGCTTGTCCACAATGAGATTAGAGAGTGCAGATAGCTCTTTGAAAGTTAGCCTGGGGTCCTCTTGACCACTATCTGTTGGCTTCATTTCTTCTTCTTTTTGTTTGGGAGTTTACTTTTTAGTGTTGCATTGTCAGAGTACTTCTAGTCTTTGGAGACACATGCAACATTAGGGTCTAGACTAATGACCATTTGACTTCTAAAACTTATCATTATTTTATTTACATAAAAGGAAACTTTACCTCATATCATCAGTTTTGATAGAGAAGCCCTTACATCCTGGATTTGGAGCCTGGGCCTAGCCCTTGGCCTCATAAACCTATGCAAAAGCTTTTAGTTACAAATTTTATTTTTGCTTGTTGATCAACCCTACCCAACACAAATGCAAATTCTGGCGTGTCTTACTCAGTGGAGTATGGCAGGACAAGGGCTCGACATGGTGGCAGACTCAGATAGACAAGAATTGGGTTGTAGAAATTAGTGTAGCCATACACAAGAAATAGAGCTAATTTGACCCTACATGCATAAAAATGTGAAAACAATAAAATTAGAAGAATTTCATGCATACTTTTGTATTTGTAATGGCAGATTGTGAGGAAAGAAGTAAACAACTAGCGATCGAAATAGAAAATCTTGTGGGGTAAAACATTGAGTGGCAACCCTAGTTTCCTTCCCGCTTATAATTGCCCCCCAAAAATAAAATAAAAATAAATCAATATTATAACCCAAAAAAATATAAAAAATAAAATGACAAAGACAAAATTATCATTTTGCCTCTAAACACCCCTATCTCTTATAGTGTCTCTTTCAGTTATTTGGATCAATTGTTGGCTGGTTATCCTCTTTCATATTTGTAAAAACCACTGCCAATAATTATAATCTAAGAATGGTTCTATTTTAGCTATTCAGCAAGGTAATATTTTGTCTTCTATTTTTTGGAGTTGGATCAAGTCAACACTCAACCAAAAGATGCATGTTATTCTCAACAATTAAGGGATGGCTTTAAACTGTTGCAAAAACATGACTTTCTCCACATAGGTTTGGGACTTCCAAATGTAAATAGTTGAAGATTTAATTATATGTTTTATTATAATGGATGCCTTACTTTTATGTCTTTGCTTTTGTTCTAGCCTATTTCTTGTTATGGGGGTTGTTCTTGTTTTGGGTATTTCACTATCAGTAACTAATTTCAATTGTCTTGTTTC
Organism: Torreya grandis; assembly: GCA_037957365.1. Classification (NCBI taxonomy): domain Eukaryota; kingdom Viridiplantae; phylum Streptophyta; class Pinopsida; order Cupressales; family Taxaceae; genus Torreya; species Torreya grandis. The sequence goes on along the minus strand of JARHVA010001700.1, from coordinate 1,303,954 downwards.
CCATTTGGAGGGTGGTGTTCTGATACTCGTTCCTTTGAGTTGTGTGCCATAGTGTTTTGATCTTTGTACTATGACACTTTGACCATCTGATTCTTGTATTTTTTTATAATAATATTAGAAGCATTTTCAATATAAAACTACATGTCAATTGGCTTTGGTGGTAATATGCTCTTCTTAGGGTGAACCGTTTCAATTGGAGACTTTACAATGCCTTTGTGATAGTTAAAATTATTGCATGATGTGAAAATTAATATTTTTCCCATGTGCTTTATGAAGAATACATTTTCCTTCATTTTTGGTCCCATACTTGATTCCAACACATTTGGATGCCCCTACTAGAGGTTTCAAAAAGGAGGATCTATGATGGGATCTTGATGTAAACAATTCAGCTACTATGATTTTTTTGGCATGGTTGATTTGGGATTACATTAAGTAGCAAGTTGGTGATGCAACTCAGACTTGTCAACCCTTCAAGCTGTGGGAATTCTTCTATGTTCAATATTCTCGCAACCTATTGCAAACTTTGTAGCCATATAAATTCTCCCATATATACTTTATAATCTTCTACAAGACATTAATGTAAGAGAATTGTCAAATTCGCTTTCTAGAGATTTAAGGTTAGGCCAATGCTCTACACAAATTAAAGTGTTGCATACACTCACTTCTCTTTTATTTACAAATATGAATGCTAAAAGAATAAAGAGTAATGGAAGGTACTTGTCATACTGACACACGTGTGTATCCATCTTTTATTAAGCACAAAAGAAGTTATAACAGTTTAGAAGGTTGATAATCTATTAGTTAATGGTTAACTAATGGCTAATTAATAAATTTAATACCCTCCCTTAATGATTGAACCGGAGACTAATCTAATTCTATCTTGAAATTGTACAAATAAAGTGGGACCATAGAATTTAGTCATTACCTTTATAGACTACTCTTTAAATATCAACAAAAAGTCTACAGTCTACTGACACTTTGTTGTTGTTTAATGCAGAAGGTTCAATGTAGACAAAAATTGAAAAAATAACCAACAACAAAACAAAGATCCAGTCATGTGAGCATAAGATATATGAAGCTCTCCACCAATTTTTATAGGGTGATTCATTGATTAGTGATGAATCATCATTCACCGATAACCTTAGCCTAACCTCCATAGTTTTGAATCTAAAATCATAGAGGAGACATTGATCAAATAACTTAATAAACCTACAAATCAAATGATCACGAATAGGTACCTAAAAACTTTTAGAGAATACCATGTAGGCCTCCTTGTCCAAACCTCTGTTCAAGAAACCAAACTGAGTTGCTATGAAAAGAAGCAATTGAAATGTGATTATCTTCGTTGTAGGATTAAATACTAACTCCACATTAGTGGTGGGAGTAAAAACCATCTCCACTGTAAGAGAAGAAATTATCCCTTCATCTATTCTCTCTTATTGGAAAAATCCATTTACAACAAGACGAGTTGTGTACTTGTCCAAAGTACCAATTATGTCCATCCATTTACATCCAATGGGTTGTTTACCATGTGGTTTAAGGACCATACAAAGTTTATAAGCGAGAGAAAAATGGCCATGCTCTGCTGAAGTAACAACATTATTTGTAGTCCTCTACGTCTATGCCTTTTATTAAGGCATTTTGTCCTCCTACATAATGATCCCAACATTTGATTGATAAATTGCATCATCTTGCACATCCTTTATAGTGAATATTTCCTTCACCTTTAGTGCCTGTAAGTTCATTAAAGCAGGGTCAACAAGCCTATGAAGAATTTTAACCTCTAACACATCATATATGGTGGCATCTCCTTTCACAGGTGTATATAAGTTGATTGTGGTAGGGTCAACAAGCCTATACAAGCCACCTTTCCCAAGACTGAAAAAATACACCGTCATGTTTTATATCAGACACAATGCATTGCTTTCCATAAAAATTTACATCAATGTTGGTATTTTATGTTAATTGATTAATAGATGAGATTTTTATTCATGTTAAGGAACATACCTAACATTCTTTATGATAAAATACAAAGGTAAGCTACCTTTCCAATGTTTTAATTACAGAGATTCATGACCACTTAATTTGAATTTTTTGACTACATAGCTGACAAATCCTCAATCTTGCAGATGGCTTGCATTTAAAAAAATTAGTGCAGAGGCTTTCCTTGGGTTTTTATTTATGACATTTGGCTTCCTATTTTAAGGGATTTATCACGTTTTGTAACTTTGAGAAAGGAGACTCCTCACATATGTCTTTTAGAGATGTTATCTGAGGCCGTTATGACTATTATTTATCTTCCAATCAAGGTGAGAGACATCCAATCTAGGTAATGAAAGAAGATCTTAGGAAAACTTCAGCAGGATGTATGAAAGTTGTGGATGGCACTCCGATGCTCAAAATTATTACATTAGATGTTCGAGTTAGTATTTGGGAGCTAGAGGATCGAGTCCTTATTGTTTGATTTTTGGGATTCAAACCATATCTATATGATTTTAAGGATTGGGCCCAAAAAATGTGGAATATTTAAGGTGAGTATACAGTCTCTATTTGCCCCAACAGCGATTTCTTGGTTATTTTTACTAATTATGCTAATAAGGAACATATCTTTCAAGGAAGACCATGGTTTTTTGGGTGAGTGGGTTTGTTTATGAAACCATGGAAACCTCTTTTTAAAGCTGAAGAGAAACTTTCATCTTTTGTTCCTATTTGGATTCAACTTTTTGGATTGCCAGCTGAATTTTGGAATCCATTGATTTTCTAGGATATCAAAAATTATATAGGAAAATTTGTTAGGGCAGCTGATTCTTCAATTAAAATGGAGCAAATGGTTTATGCTCGAATGTGTGTGTACATGAACATGAATCAACCTTTGCCTACTAAAATTATGTTATAAGTTGGAGAATATCAATGGGAACAACATATTGATTATGAGAATATTCCATTTAGGTGTCGACTCTATCATGAATATGGTCATCTGGTGAAAGATTGTCCTCAGAGGATAAAGGATCAAAATTAGGAACAACCTCATTCTGATGAATTTATCATGCCACCAAAAATAAATATAGCTAAGGTAAAAAACATAGGAAAAACCCAACACAATAGCACAAATAGATTCACATCTCTTTAATCAGAAGAAGCAGAGGTAGACATGGAAGAGGTGTACGAAACCCAAGTCCCTAAAATTCAAGTTACTACAGCCCCACAACATGTTTAGGGTAATTCTCCTCAATCATTATCTAAATCTTTAGTTGTACATTCAAAACATGTGGAGGCTTTGAAAAGCTACTAAAGGAAACACAAGCTTATAGAGGAACATAGGAAGGAAGCATTGGGATTGGAAATGGGAAATAGTCATAGTAATGTTTTACCTTTGCTGCCTTCATTTGTAGATATGCCCCCTACTATGGATCCCCATCTAGTGAGATCCCCCATAGAAGTTCAATAAGAAAAGTAGAAGAAGTTGTGTATGGACTCTACTTTGAAAGCAGGGAGAAAGTCCAACCAACTTCATAAGCAAACAACATGGCAGCATTTAGTTGTCACTGGTAAAGTAGGGGATTTAGTGATAATTTTTGAATAACTCCCTCATTGAAGTTGATTACTTGGAATGTTTTAGGGCTAAAAGGCAGCCCATCTAAATTTAATGAGATTAGACGCATATTGAACCAACATCATACTCAAATGATTTTCCTCCAAGAAACTAAAGCATCAATAGATTTTATGACAGCAGTGATTCCTAATATTAAGAAAAAACTTAAGTTGTTTCTATAAGCTCAAAAGGAGCTTCTGGAGGCATGAATTGCACTTGAGATCCTCAACAAATGCAATGTATAGATAGTGGAGGCTATCATGGTGTTCTCTATATGGTGGTTAGATATGTAGCTGATAATCAAATTGTGTTATTATTGAACATCTATGCTTCAGTTTAGGTTGAAGCAAAAAAATCCTAGTGGAAGGTAATCTATGATATTGTTGCAACCCACTCTGGAATACCTGTGATTATATGCGGAGATTTTAATATTGTCTTATTTTCTCATGAAAAGCAAGGAAGGAACTTAGGACTTGATGCCTCTTCAGTTAACATGTTAGATTTTATTCAAAAAATTAATTTGATTGATATTCAAACCCAAAATGGACTAATGACATGGTCCAATGAGTGGGAGAGAATTGTATCCTGGAAAGACTAGATAGATTTTTAGTTTCAGAAGAGTGGTTAGAGAGGAGCATTATTTTAGTTGCTAATGTTTTGGGTAATTTAAGATCAGACCATTGGCTGGTTTTGCTGGAAATGGGAAAGTCAAAACCTTTTAAATCTCCTTTTAGAAATTAGTGTGGTTAAGAGATGAAAAACTCCCCTCTTTAATTAATAAATGGTGAGGGGAGGGTCAGCCCAGATACGGTACCAAAATGTTTTGTTTTACCAGAAGGATGCAACATGTTACTAATCAATTGAAGTAGTAGAATAAATTTGATTTTGGGAATGTTCATGGGAAAAAATGGGAAATCTTAGCATCATTGCAGGAAGTGGGACATCAAGTTAGAATGCAAGGGTACTCTAAAGAACTACAAACTAAGGAAATCTCTCTTAAGCAGGGGTTGATAGAATGGGAATTGAGAGAAGAAATTTTCTAGAAACAGAAGTCCAGATTTTAATGGTTGAAAGAGGGGGATAAAAACACTTCTTTCTTCCATAAATCTATCTTATCTCACCGCTCTCATAATCATATTTCTTACTTGGATAAAGGGGATGGCACTCAGGCCAATACACAGGAAGATATTCAACACTTAGTAATTCAATACTTCTTTGGGCTCTTTGTTGCTACTAATTTAGTTGGAAATGCTCAACACCAATTACTTGATACCATTCCAATGCTAATTGGTGAGGAGGACAATAATTTTGGGAGATTATTAAAAATGATTTGTTGGAAGTGGTGGAATAATGCATACAAACTAAGACTGTCCTAAAAATCATTAATAAGACTTATATAACGTTGATTCCCAAGAAAGAAGAAGCTTGTACCCTAGCTGAATATCACCCTATTGCTTTGTGCAATGTGTTGTATAAAATAATTACCAAATTTATAGTTGAAAGGTTGAATACCATCATCCATAAAGTAATATCTCCAAAACAAGGAGGATTTGTACCCCATAGATAAATTTATGATGATATTGTTTTGGCTCAAGAAGTTCTCCATTCTATGGAAATTCAAAAGAAACCAACTATGTTTTTGAGATTGGATTTATCTAAATCCTATGATAGGATGGATTGGTCTCTCCTTCTTGAAATCTTGTTGAGGTTTGGATTCTCCCCCCTATGGGTTCAATGGATACAATCTTGCATTTCTTCAGTTTCTTATTCTATTTTGGTTAATAGATCTCCCACTTCTAGATTCTCTACTTCTCATGGCATAAGGCAAGGGGATCCTTTATCTCCTTTTCTTTTCATTATCATACTTAAATCTTTTGGTAGAATATTTTCCCATAAGAAAACCCAGAAGAATTTAAAGGGTATTAAATTGGCTAGATAGGTTGATCCTTTATCTCATCTCTAGTTTGTAGATGATTCTTCCATTATGGGAGAAGAATATTCAAAATAAGCTACCCAAATTCACAATAATTTGTAGCTCCTTTCAAAGGCTATGGACCAAGATATAAATAGGCAAAAGTCAAAAAAAAAAATCCATTGCTCGTCTAGGTTGGAATAGGATATTTTAGTCAAATTAGGATTTCAAAAGGGAGTGTTACCTCTAAAATATTTGGGTATTCCATTGGATTCTAAAAGATTAATTGATTGGACTTTGCTGCCCATGAGTGTTCTTCATAAATTTAGTAAATGTACTCATAGATGGTTATCTTCAGGGGGATGTATCACTTTGATTAAAGCTATTCATATCTATTTTTCTTCCCTTTTGAATATTCCTACAAAAAATTTACATCCACTAGACTCTATCAGCCAGAAATTTTTATGGACAGGGGTTCAATAGGTTAGGAAATGGCACCTTGTGAAATGGAAAATACTATGCTTGCCAAAGAAAGAAGAGGGTTTGGGTTTCAAATCAAGTGTGATGAATAATAAGGATTTAGCTGTAAAATTATATTGGAGATTATTGTAATATCCCCACCATTTATGGGCCATCAACATTAGAGAAAAATATGTGGAAGGAATGATGTTGCATGAGTTGATTCAACATTCCTTACCTTCTTGGGGATCTCCAATTTTTCGGTTCTTAAAATTGGTGAAGAAATTATTAAAAAATAGATTTTTTTCAAAATTGGGAAAGGTGATTAGGCTAACTTTTGGATGGACTCATGGGATGGGAACGTAGTTTTGATTGAGCAGTATCAATATTTTAGAGGTATTATGAATACTCTTCATAGTAAGGAAAGAAAAAGGTTGTCCATTACTTGCAGACATCGTCTAAGGGAACTAAGTGGATTTCTCCCTCTTTGTGGCACGTCAATTTATCTATGGCCCAAATTAAATTTTTTCAAACTCTCCTTCAAAATAGAATCCTTCCTCTTTCTTCCAATATTTATACCCTTGCTTGGGGAAAATATTCAAAAGGGAGTTATTCAGTAGCTGAAGAATATAGTAGCTTGGCAAGTATTCAGCCTCACCCTTGGAAGCATATTTTTTCTTATCTTTGGCAGCCATCTTTGTGGCCTAAGGTTAGATTCTTGTCTGGCTTCTTTTATACAAGAGGATTCTTACTGGGGACAATTTGATGAAGTGGGATATGGTGGGACCTTTTTGGTGTCCTTTATGCAAAGAAGCAGATGAAACTTTGATTCACCTTTTTCTCCAGTGCCCTTTTGTTATGTCCCTATGGAATACTTTGGCTGATTTTTTATCTATCAAATGGAATCCTTCTACAAACCTTGTGGAAATTATTAGAGTTTGGAAATGTTCGGTCTCTGATACTCAGGGTCTTAACAATGGAGTTTGGATTGCTATTTCTCTTATGTTGTAGAATGCGTGGAAAGAGCAAAATAGGCGCATCTTCAAATCTGAAAATAGAGATATTTGGTATGCCAAGGAATTAATTTGAAGTAATATAGTGGAAAATATTAAGCACAATGTGAAAATTCCTTCTCCCTTACCTAGAAAATGAAAAAGCATTATACACAAGCTTAATTTTTAGGAAAATAAATTGAAGTTTGTTTCTAGTACTAGATTAGCAGTGCCCATAGCTCTAAGAAAATGGAAGCATCCTCCATTTTATTTTGTTAAACTTAATATTGATGGAGTAATACGAGGGAATCTGGGCCCAACTAGTATTGGAGGGATAACTCATGATTCTATGGGAACTCCCCTTTTCTTCTTTTCTCATCAATTAGGTTACTTCACTAATAATGTGGCTAAAATCTTGGCAATTCAATGAGCTCTCTAGGACGTAAATAAATTGGGATGTCTTAGAATTATAGTGGAATCTGACTCTAAGTTAATTATCCATCTTTTGTTAGTTAACGAGTAGCATAGATCCAAAAATTAGAGAATTACCAATATTCAGGATAATATTTAGGTTATTGCTAGACAATTTCAAACCATCTCATTTCAACATGTTCTTAGAGATCAGAACAAGGTGGCAGATGCATTGGCAAATTGGGATTTGGATCATCATAATTTGATCAACTTTGGCCCTTTGCCTTTGACATGGTCTCCAAAGAAGTGGAATCAGATTGAAAAGATCCTTCAGTTACATTCATCAGATGCATATGTTGATGTTATGCTCTCTTTCTTCTTTCTTATGTTGTTGGAAGTCTAAGTATAGATCATGGAGTATGAGTACCATGGCTTGGGATTGTATTGATAATATCTTATTATTTTTTAAAAAACAAACATACTTTATGATAAATTTTATAGCATCATTCCATATTATGAAAATATCTCCTATCCCTTATACTATTTGTGACTAACCAATAACTAATGAAACTGAATCAGAAAAGTTTATACTTGGAACAGATTTGATATACTAGTCCTTACAATGTGTGAAATGTTTAGATGTGTCATAATTAATGAGCCAACAACTGGTAGCACTATCATTCGAGTATAATGCCACAACGATATACTTTTCCTTACAATCCCATTCTTATTCAATTGTTGCCACATTTTTCACTTGACTGGTTTGTTGGAAAAATGCATATTGTCACTTTGACAATCCTTTTTGACATTCCCAACCTTGTGACATTAAAATCATTTCATCAGATATTTAGAAGTTGAATAATCAATGATACTTTTTTATGACCTCTTCCATTGAGCAACATGTGCACTCTTTATTTGTCTAACACTAGATTCATTTCCCTATGTTTTTCTACATTCTTTTTGCATCAAATATGAACTAAAATGATCAAATGTCAGGGTCTAGCTTTCTACCATCAAGTGTAAAGTCTCCACAAGTGAATCATTGAAGAGCATCATGTTGTTCAGAACACGAGCTACCATGTCATAATCATCCACTATTTTGTTAATGTCTACCAGTTGTTTCTAGAGATCTTTCTGTATACATTAAAATATGCTCACCTCTTTAATTATACTAATTTCTACTAATTTAGCCTAATTCCCATATTTCCTAGCTATATTAACTATTGACCTAATACTATACCCCATTCTTATATCCCACATAACCCTTATACCATCCTAAAATAAATTAATCACATCATTAAACCCATAATAGGCTTTATTACTTATTAACCTACCCCCTAGACCCACTAGCCAATTTAAAATTCAAAAATATTCCAGTTACCCACCCACCACCCTACACTAGCCTCTCCTAAAGTCCTAAACCCTATTGGGAGATTTATAGAATTGGAGGATTGTATAAATCTTCCCCAAACTTTCCCCTTCTCTAGAGTTTTTTAATTCTAAAGATGTCCATAGAATTAAAATTTCATGGAAATTTCCTAGCCCTAGATCTCAGTGGCCCAAATTTGAATTTGGACCATTATTCTTCCCTTCCTTACCTATTTAACTAAGTTATCTCTCCAACCTCAAACTAACTTGAGAGATCATACCAAAAACCATGTCAAAATGAATCTAGAAAGCTTGTGAGGAAGTCATGACAAATCCATAACCAACCATCAAGCATACACTATCACAATCCAACATCAAGTTAACATTGGTGTCAATCTGAGTCTACTCACTGAAATTCAAATCCTAGAATGGAGGCATGAGAAGGTCAAGAACATGGTAATAATGTCCTACTAGTTTTGATTTATCTCCTCTATCCATTCCTATTGGTGCCATCAAGTTTTGGGTTTTATTGTCACTTTGATAATATTTTCTTGAGCTTGAAATTTGGTGCACATTTTGGCGACCACAGTGGGAGTAACCTTCCTTATTTAGCCTAATATAGTTAATATAAGTGTTTTAAGTGATTATAGGATCAATTTTACGTGGGACAAGCACATATTTTTCATTTTCAACATGTTCCAGGTGAGTTACGACCTTGCCCTGCTAGTCATAGTATTGTAATAGTGGGTTTGTTAACTCCAGTGGTGGTATTGTTGATTAGCCATTAACGGTTAGGATTTTAGTAGGGTTTTAGACAAACCTGAAACTCTCTCAATCATGGGATTGATTTTTCATTAGCGGTATTGCAGATCCTAATAACAATATTATCAAAAAGGATACTTAGGTTTAGACTATAATTTGTTTGTGTTAACTCTCTATTGATGTAGGTGTTTTTCTTGCTACTACTATTTTTGTGTGCAAGTCAAGAAGAAAATCCCCCCTAGAGTGTAGATAATCACATAATTTTGACAAACTTGTGATTCTCCCAATAGCGGGATTGTCCTAGTAGTCACAGGATTGCAATTCTTAATCACAATATTGTTCTTTTATCTCAGACTGGTACAACACTACCCCTATCACCTTTGAATCATCATTTCCAATGTTTTTAGGATCTGTTTGAGAAGTTTTGAGGAACTTTAAGTCAAAAACTAAAGAAGTTTGTCCTTTTGCTAAAATTTTGAACCATTCCTCTATATAAGCATTTCATCACTCTCTATGCTTGTAAATAACTACTAACAAGTGGTGTTTTGTGTCTTGCAGGGTTCATAAGGGGCAAAGGAGAATCAAATTTATCTAAAAACTCATTAGACAAACTGCTTTGACCTCATTTCTCAATACCATGACTGCCTCAATCGCATGTTTAACTTGTGAGTAATAGCTGTAGTTTAGGCTAGTCTAGGTTAGTATTAGGATATGGTAGAATTTTTATCATCAAATAATTATATTTAATATCAAAGCCCTAAAATTTATATTGATTTAATAAATTTTTTACTTAGGTCTTACATACTATTTTTCTATAGACTACAATATCTATATTTGTGTTTTTATGTCAGTCACGACATTGTCATTTTGAGTCATGGTTTTGTGGTATATGGCAAAACCACTACTATCAATTTATATATAATCATGATTTTGTTGATCTCAGTCATAGTTTTGTCTAACCAGTCATGGGTTTACAATTGACTATCATGATTAAGCTAATTGTGACAATATCACCACTCACAAGTCACGGATTTGTCCTGCAAGTCTCAGTTTTACACTGTGTAGTCATGGGTTTGCATTAATTTTTTCCTTCAATTTGGTCCTTTTTTAGTGCATTTTCAGATTCAATTTTTGTGAATTTTGTGTCACTCTAAGCCTCCCAAAAATCTTGAATTACCTTTAACAGTGAGGGGATCCACCCCTTGACCCCGCCTTGTAGCATGACAAGGAGCGCACCAGGGGCACTGCCCCTTAACCCCACTAGGGGCTGTTACCCCCAAATCCCCGCATCATGTCCCACTCACCCTAAAGAAGTTATAGAGCCAAATCATGATTTTTTAGGGTGTTTTAGTAAGGCATATTTGACCAACATCTTGTTTATTGTAGGGGTTATTGTGCTAGCATCATCTTATAGGTCATATTTTGGGTCTAACATTTTGTTTTGCAGGTTACCTCTCTTGAGTGCCATATCCAACTACTAACCCATATGCTTGCAGGCAGGCTGCTAGTCAAAGACCGCATTGTGGCACTTTTTCACATCATTTTTGTATTATTTATATCATTTTTAATCATCTTGTTATGTGTATATCTTTCCTTTATATACTTGTGTGTGTGTGTTAATTTGTAAATAATTTGTCCTATCGTACCAAATCACACATAAGTAATTAGAATTAGTTAATTAATCATATCATCTATTTGCTTGTTTATTAAAGCCCTCCCCTAGGATAGCATGTGATGTGGAATTGACACCCACACACGGGCTTAGTCTATAGGGGTTAGTGTTGTGGATTTCATCACCGCACACTAACTAAACTATGTGTTCCAGTAGAGTATAACAATCAGGGATGACTATCGTTAGGCTAAGTGGTTGACCCCCTCTAGGTCATTCATGAAGGAAAAGAGTTAATTCTCTAAACCAGGCATTAGAAAACACCCTATATGGACTTGGACCCCAACCTACCTTCGTGTATATAGGGGACACCCTTAGAAACCTTGTTCATACCTAACATAGGACCTTTTGGCCATAATAGGTGTGTCATTATAGGCATCAGTATCAATGTTAAAGTAGCCAATAGGAGCAAGTAGGGTCAAGAGGGTTTGATTAATATCACAATAGGTTATTGGCCTACAGCCTCACCTGTGTAGCTATTGCATGGTGCACACATCGGGTTACACACCCTTGAGTTTACTAATTATATGTTGTGGCTTGCTTGATTAGGTGTGTATTGTGTTAGATCCATAATGTTTGTGATCTAAGTCAGCCTTAAACCTATCTAAGCCTATCTAGGTCTTGTGTACATATCATCTTGTATATATATACCACATCTTTATCCCATCATCCTTTGTATATAGCCTAATAAACATCCTAATTCATTATCCCATCATACATAATATCTTTTTCTATCCTTGTCTTAATCATATTCCATCTCCCATCTTGCCTAACCATAAACACTTGTCATTTATCATACCCTCTATCTTCCCCCATCCTATCATCATCGCCATCTTGATTTCATTCCTAGTCATATCCACCCAATCCTAGTCACATCTTGTGTATCCTAGCCTCATCCTCTTGTACATAATATATTCTCTTGTGCATGCTTACCTAAGCCATTCATCATTAGTCACACCCCTTTCCATCACCTATATCTTATCTTATACACCCTCATCTAATCATCCTTTGTACCTATCATCTATCACATCTTTGATATCATACCATTATGCATCCTTTTATTGTCCTATCATATCCTCCATAATCACCTTATCTTCATCCCATTTTTAGTCATACCCTCATCATCTATATACCCCAATCCATATTACATCCTTACCTAAGTCTGTATCATTAACTACCTATCTTCACCTTGTAAATATCATTGTTCCCTTGTACATAGACCCACTCATCAAGAGTCATCCTTTCATCAATCATCATATTGTAAATCCTAGTCTCATCCCCTTTGTACGTAATCCATTATCTTATATATCATACTAGTCCTATCCCTTCCTAGTCTTACATATTTTTTTTAAGTTTCTACCCACCACTGACCCATCTCAATCATCATCTTGTCCATCCTTATCTCACTATCACCTTACACATATCATCCATTTATACTTTACTCCATCTACCATTTTGTCTTAAAACATATTCACCCATACCCCTATCACCAACATCTAGTACATCTTTATCTTATTATAATCTTGCATATATCCTTTCTCTTGTACATCCTCATCATCATCCCGTTGTATATATATCATCTTTTTGTACATCCTTTTACATATACCATACTATCTTGTCTTCATCCCATCATAGTTATACCCCATCATCTTATATATCCTTGCCTAATCATTATCTTATATGTCTTTGTCACCCTTTTCTTGTATATCCTTTTCTCCTATCTTAGATTAGTCACACCTTGTCATAAGACCACCTCATCCAAAATCAATCATAACTCACTTCAACCTTGCCTTATCCATCAATCACACCATAGTCTTGATCATTCCCATATCATTTTATTGACATCACCCCCTTGCATATTTGATCATAACCCATCACCTATCCTAATCCCATCTTGTCTCATCATGCACATTCTATCCTAAATCCACCTCATCCATAGTCCTAATCATCCCCATACCATCTTGTCTCATTATCCCACCACCTTGTATATCCTTATTTTACCTTATTGTACATAATTTACTCTTTTGTACATAATTTACTCTTTTGTACATCTGTTTAATCACATATTATCACTAGACCCATACATCATTAGTCATCCCCTAATCACATTCTAATCATACCTCATCATCTATATCTTATCTTAAATCCATACTCGATTGCTTGTCTTGACCTTGCCCTCATCACCCATCTAGTCATCACCTCATCTTATCCTAGTTCGCTTCTAGGTCACATATGGGTCTAAACTATCTACCTTTCATTACCCCTTTATCATCACCTATCATCATACTTATATTCATTCCATTGACCTAATCACCTGATCTTACCTCATCCCCACTTGAACAAAAATGGTCTAAGGTTTTGAGATAGTCTTATCATCCACACCATCCTATCATCCTAATCCACTTGGTCAAATCTCATATCATAATCAATAGATTGGTAGTTTCTTGTCACTTTGTTGGTCTCAATCTAGTAAACCCATCAAATATCAACCATCCCTAGTCCAATCATCTTGCCTTATTCATAACTAGCACCTATCATATCATCCTCTTACTAGTTTGAATCTAGGCACCCATCACATTCCCAATCCTTTTGTTAGCTTAACAACTAGGCATTGTTGATAAGTTGTTAACACCTATTGTACTATCGGTCTGACATTTGATCATAGTCCTTAATCCATTAATCTATCTCATCTCCATCATTACCTATTATACTAGCCTCATCCTTTTGATCTATTTTGTTCAAGGAACCATTCCTAAACCTTAGCCTACCTTTTATCATCCATCATCTTTCAACCATCACCATAAAAAAAGACCCCACCTTCATTGACCAATACATACATGCCAACAAGGATGAGATCCTCTTGAAGTTCATTTCAATGGGTGTCCCACTTCCTGAAGGCGTTGATCCCCTTTCACTCATCGTACCCCCAACACAAACCCATCTATGTTAGTCTCTTTCCAATCCCCCATCCACTAGTCATAATCAATCATCTACCCCTTCCCCTACTAGCAAAGGGAATCCAATCTTGGCCACTAATAGTCCATTTGCCCAGCCACATCAACAACCATCTGATCAAAAGTCCAATGCTTCCATGCCCAAGTCATAACATGAAGTGGGTCCTTATACTCCCCTTCCCATATCACTGGAATCCCTTTTCAAATAACTTATCATCATTAACATGATGGTCTATCCACCTATCTGACATCTTGATCCTACTAAACCCAAGCCCTCTTGGTATAAAGATAATCAATATTCTGCATATCATCAAACTTGGGGCATACCATTAATCGATGTTAGCCTTTCCAAGATTTTATCCAAGACCTCATTGACCATGGTGATATAGTAATTGATGATGAATTAGATGCATCCACATCTCTAGGTGAACAAAAAGAGGAATGCCAAGATTCCCTTCCCAATTATGATCAAGCTCTTCCCTTTCCAAGCCAAGGTCAAGACACCACACCCATCCTACATGATTCTCCCATCCTCAAAAAATCTTCCATTAAAGTTGAGTCTATTCCCCATGAGCCTAGTCCCCCCATCTCTCATAAGTCCCTCCATGAGCCTATCATTGTCGAACCCATCATTTATCCATCATCTCCCTCTCACCCATCACCTCAAATACCCCTTATTATTAGGTCAATAGCGGACAATGCATCTACAAATAACAACATTATATCTTGTGCATCGAAGTCAGCTACAAAGTTAGCATCTGAGGTACTATCTTCTATAGGATCATGTCTGATACCTGTATCCAAATCAAATTTCTCATTAGAAGCATCATCCCTCATTGATGTTGATAATGCCTATCTTTTAGATGATACCTATAATCCAGATACCTCTGATTCATTACCAAGCATATCTTTTGATTCTTTTTCAGATGATGACATCATAAATGAGTTCTTGCAAGATTTATCTATTGAAGATTGTTAGAGTGAGTCTGATCCTCCTTTGGATGCATCTACTATAGCTAGCCCTAGTGATCCTTTTGCCGATCTTGAGGATATTTTCTCTGATGTCAAAACCAGGTCTCTTAGGAACCCCTACGAAGACTATGCTGCCCCATCACCACTCATTGACCTCATTATACAATCTCCATCACCTTCCTCCATCATAGATCCCTTTCTTCCCATCAACGATCACTTAATCACTTCCCTCCATAAGGATGAACAAGAACATGCATTGTTAGACCCTTCTTCGAGCAATATAATATGTGCCACAAATCCAAAGATTAAGACAATATTCCAAAAGTTATAAATCATAATCAAGTAATCTTTGATCCCATCAATAAAAATCAAGAAGAGTTAAATCATCAGCCTTATCCAAAAATGTCTTCACTTAGTGAAGCTCAATATCTAGCATAGGAGACTATCAAAGTCAAAATAATCATTGTATATCAAGTCAAAGATCAATATCTCTTGGTGAAGCCCAAAATCAGGCACTAGGAGGCAATCAAAGTCAAAACCAATCAAAAAATCCAAATAATATAAAAATCATGGCCAATAATCCCTCAAATAATCAGATCAAAGATAAACCATAAAGTCAAAGTGTCTTGGATCTCCTACAGTCTTTTATCACGGGCACCAATCACATAAAGAAATTCAATCACCCCTAATGATGTATGTGACTATTAGTCCTAATCCCCCATCACCCATAACACTATCCTATCTCAATCCCAATCCTTCATCATCCATCATACCATCCTCTCATGTACCCATAATACAATCTAGTCCTATCATCCAGTTAAGTCCCATACATCCCCATCAAGCTCTAATCAAATCCATACCTCACATCACCCTCTTGGGCAACATTATCTCTTCTAGGGGCGATGAAAACACTTGGTCTAGATATCTGGAGGGGTCAAAGTCAAGAATCATCGAAGGTCACACGGACCTGAACACATCCAACAATGACAACATGATCCTACCATCACACATCCCCAAAATAGGTGTTGGTTGAAGATCCATCAAACGATTGCATTTTTGCATCTTGTCCCCATATCTAATAAATCGAGATGCCCATCCAAAAGTCTTTATATGTGTGTGTGTGTGTGTGTGTGTGTGTGTGTGTGTGTGTGTGTGTGTGTGTGTGTGTGTGTGTGTGTGTATACATACATATATATATATGTATATATATGTATGTATATATATGTATGTATGTATATGTATGTATGTATATATATATATATATATATGTATGTATATATATATATATATGTATGTATATATATATATATATATATGTATATATATATATATATGTGTATATATATATATATATATATATATATATATGTATATATATATATGTATATATATATATATATATATATATATGTATATATATATATATATGTATATATATATATATATATATATATATTTGTCCAATGGTGAAAACCAATCTTCTAGCACCTTGGGCAAGTACCATGATGAAAACTGGTTTTCGACGTCATGATAGAATAATTAATTATATGCATTGTGCCTCAACACTTGGGTGCAAAATCCTTCCATTTCATCCATCCATGTCACTTGTCCATCACCTCGATCCATTGTCTACCATCATATCATGCACCTTATCTCTCCTTGCATCTCTTGTCTTAACCTTCGTAAGGAAGTAGATGATGTCTTGAGAACTATTCTCGAACCATCTTGACATATCCTCCAATGAACACACAAGCTACTAACCATCTGGTTCCTTCACGATGTGGTCATTGGCTTTCCCTAGTCCATTCATCCTTGGTCCCCATCATCATCCTCCTTTGTCATCTTATTCCTCATTCCTCCATCCTTCTCCTAGTTGCTAGGTTTGGTATTCCCTTTGCTATTAAACCCATTTGTATAGTGTATATACATATCCCAAAAATCCCTAAAAAGTAAAAAAATGTCAAAAACCTTAAAAATCATAAAATTTTAAAAAAACCAAAAATAGTCCATCATGTCTTGTCTTATTCCTAATCCCCTAGTTGCATCCATCTCCATGCCCTTCATTTTTTATATCCTATTTTCCCAATCCCATCTTTGGATACCATATTTAGTCTTAGAAAACCGATCCAAGTAAGGTCACCCATCATTTCATCATCCTTAGCCTAGGTATTATTGGTATACATTACTTTGTCAAAGATTTTAATCTGGCACCCATCACTTCCTATCAAGGCCTTTTCACATCTGGCACCCATCCAATTACCCTTTGCCATTATAGGAGGTACTTGATCCCATCACTATCCTTATCATTGCCTCTTCATGTCTAGCACCAATCTAATCACTTTTGCTAGCATGAAAGGTATTTGATCCCATCATCATCTCCTAGTCTACTTGCTAGATTAGATTCTTGCAAGGCCTTATATGTTGGTAATCCATGGTCACTTATTTAATCATCATCCTTGGCCACTTTTCAATCCAATTTCAAAACCAAATCAATATTTAAAGGCCTTCTCCCATCCTCCATCATTCCATCCTACACTAGGGGCAACATCCAAATCTTAATCCTAATCATGATCATCCTATCCAAATCCAAGTCTATCCTCCATCCCCATCACATCATGATTATCCTCATCCAACCCATCACCTAGTCACTCATCCCATCATTAGACAAGACATTGTGACATTACATGTAGATACTTATCTATTGTTTGTTTGATGTTTATCTATTATTTGTTTATTATTTATCTATTATTTGTCTTGTTTGCATGTTATGTATATATCTTGTTTGTCTTTTTATTTTGAGTCATGTCTCTTTTGGTCTATTGGGAAATGAACGCGGATGCTATGAGGACACCAAAAGTACCCTCGAGGATGCAGAGTTCACTATTTGTCCATGCACTTTTGCATAATTCCCTCTTGGTCACATCTATATCATGGGACATACTATCAAGTTTCATATTTATCAGATTGTTTAGACTATGATGAGCCTTATGACATTTGTGATGGCTTGATCATTTCATCATCCTTCTTCCCATCACTAATCCACTCCTCTCGACTCATCTAACTAACATCCCATCTTTTATCCTTATCATCTTCCTCTCATCATCCAAATCATATCCTTCAATCACTAACAAACTCTAATCATCCTTATATTCACCACTTTCTAATCATCATCATATTCGTTCTCTAATCAATCATTATCATCATCCTCTAGTCAGAACTATATCGGCATGAGCTCTTTTTAGACTATGTAGGTAACACTTGGCCACTTTTTAGTGCCCAAAGATGGCTTGGCCACTATCTCCTTTCTCGCTCCCTTACATGTGTCTTAGCTAGGGGCGTCACCCTAATTCTTTTGGTCACTTGATCATATCATTTCTTCTTTATCATCACCTACATCATGTTAATTGATTTAGCTTTGAGCTACACCATTCCTAATCTTATCAAATCATCATCCTATCCTGGCCTATAGCTCTCTCTTGCATGTGTCCTTACTTGGGATATGTCTAAAGCTTGTGGCCTTTTGATCATATCATCATTTTATTATGGTTGATTCCCCCTTAGGATGTGTCAAAAACCATGACACCCATCATCTCTACTCCCTATGCATGTGTCCTTGGGCCAGGGGTAACATTATCAATTTGTAGCTCATTGTTCAACATTGACCCCATCTTCTTCATCTTCTATCCCACATCTGGCATCCTATCCCCTCATCTATCCATCTCATCCCACCCATCATTTCTTCTTTTGAGTGGCCATCTGACTCATTCTTTCTCAAATGTCCCCTCGAGGGGGGGCATCATATCCCCTAACATCATCTACTAACAATCATCTATGATATGGTTTTTTTTTTGAAAGACCATTACTCCTCCCACTCGCAACACCCTTTCAAAGAGGAATAAAATGTATGTATTAAAATATGTTTGCCCCGCTAATTATACTAATTTTCTCTAATTTAACCTTTTTTTCGTATGTCATAGCTATATTAACTATTGGCCTAATACCCATACCCCATTCCTATATCCCACATAACCTTTATCCCATCTTCAAATCAATTAATCACATCATTAAACCCTTAATAGGCTTCATTACCTATTAACCTTCCCTCGAAACCCACTAGCCAATTTTAAATTCAAAAATAATCTAACTACCCATCCACCACCCTACACTAGCCTCTCCTAAAGCCCTAAACCCTATGGGGAGATTTCTAGAATTGGAGGATTGTAGAAATATTTCCCAAACTTATCCCTTCTCTAGAGTTTTCTAATTCGAGAGATTTTCATGGAATTAAAATTTTCATTGAAATTTCCTAGCCCTAGATCTCAATGACCCAAATTTGAATTTGGACCATTGATCTTCCCTTCCTTTGCCTATTTAACTAAGTTTTCCCTCCACCCTCAAACCAACTTGAGAGCTCATACCAAAAACCATGTCAAAATGAATCTAGAAAGCTTGTGAGTAAGTCATGACAAATCCATAATCAACCATCAAGCATCCACTATCACAATCCAACATCAAGATATCATTGGTGTCAATCTGAGTCTAATCATTGAAATTTGAATCCTGGAATGGAGGCATGAAAAGGTAAAGAACATGGTAAAACTGTCCTACTAGTTCTGATTTACCTCCTCTATCCATTTCTATTGGTGCCATGAAGTTTTAGGTTCTATTGTCACTTTGATAATATTTTCTTGAGCTTGAAATTTGGTGCACACTTTCATCCAAAAATGATGATTTGGTAGGGACCTATTCTTAGTTATCTTTGCAAAAACTAGTAAATTCTTTAGGTATATAACTCGGCTTTTCTCTAAAGTTTGATACTTATTTTGTATATTGGTTTAAAACACACTTGCTTCAGTGGCATTTCAAACCTCAGGAATCATATCATCTAACACATACAACTCCAACAACAAGAAGGCCTCCTTATTATGTTTGTCATAATCAATGAAATTTGTAAGACCTTATTATGTTTGCCATAATCAACGAAATTTGTAGGAGGGCCTGTTTTAGTGCCGAGAATGATTTTATCACAATCACGATATTCCGCAATTGTTAAAATATTGTGTCTCCAAAACTTTGGAATAATGACCATTTAATTTTTGTGCTGCAGGGATAACTAAATTGTGATTATTGACCATTTGAGCCACAAAATTAGTCCTCCGACTCGAAAAATCAATGTTACAAGAAAAGTACAGTTTTGAAATAGAAATCAATGCACCACAGAAATCTAAAATTTTAGAATCTAATGTGCTTATACTCTGAACTTAAAAAAAAGATACAACACAAATGCTCTGAACTGTAAACTCAAAAAATAGTATAGCACAATGGACTGCAAATCTCAAAATCTGTTAGAAACTCAAGTTAAATTGGAGTTAATTTCTCCACAACTCATGCATGCAAGCACTTAAGCTGCAGTTAAGCAATCAATTAGTAAACTGATAATAAGCATTCAATTAGTTAACTGAAAATTAGATATTAGTTATTTTGCATGTAAAGACTAAAATTAGTCTTGAGTTTATTTTCTAATTATTGTTTGTATTCAAATCTATTTAAAGACGCTTGGGCGCATCATTGTAAGCAAGGAAAATTGAAGATCAATAGAATCTCTTTCTTTCAAGAAATTGCTGTAGCAATTGTTCAGTTCTTATTTATTTGTTTGAGTTCTTGTTTTGCATGCTCTCTTTATTTTTGACAAATTGGTATCAGAGCTTGGTAAGGATTTGTGCAGCAAAATCACAAGGAGAAGCGGAGATTGCAGAAGTGCGCAGTCAGCAGAAGCGCGCAGCAGCAGCAGTCAGAGAGTGAAGGAAGAGCCAGCAGGGAGCTCAGAGACCGACATCGGCAGTATAACCGACGTCGGCAGTATTAGTGATCGACATCGGCAGTATAACTGACATCGAAAGTATTATTGACCGACATCGGTAGTTTGACCGACGTCGACAGAATTAGTGACCGACATCGGCAATTTAACCGACGTCGGCAGTATTACTGACCAACATCGACAGTTTAACTGACGTTAACCGACATCGGCAGTTTAACCGACGTCGGCAATATTCGCGGTAGTTTAACCGTCGTCGGCGACTATGTTTCAGAGAAGGCCATCAATGAATTCGTCGAGCCGCCCCCGAAGGATGAGCCGACGGTCGAGACCAAAGACGAGACCGCCAAGAAGGCCTCGCCTGCACTCGAAGTCGTGCAAACCGAAGAGCCGAGCTTATCAAGGCAGTTGAAGAAAGTGAAAAAAAAAAAACAGTAGAAAAAGAAGAGCGCCCAAGCTAGAGGCGTGTTACACAGACGACTTGCAAAAGTGAAGTGCAATCCAAGCTTCCGTAGAAGCGAAGAAGTGGTGAATATTGCTCCGAAGAGCTTCATTCGAATGCCAAAGATAAAAGGCATCAAAAGTTTTTTTATTTGTTTTGTTTCTTGTTTGCTGTCTGTATTCAATTTTACAAGGTGTATGTTTTCCGTGTTATGCAAGCAATGCAATCATCCACTGTCTAAAAACCAAATATCTTTAGCCTTTTCTTTTGTAACATTACAACTAAGAAACATGCTTCCAGGATTAGAACTAGATTCACCTGGATTAGAACTAGATTCCCCTGTGTAATTAGCATTCTGCTTGTACACATATCCTTGTTTACTTCTGCAGTCACTTGCATAATGACCATATTTCTTGCAGTAATAACATTGAACATTAGATTTATCAAACCTCCGTGAACCTTGCTGAAATTGGTTGTCGCCATGTCCTCTACTACTGTAGTTTTGATTACTGTGTTCACCTTCATCTGGGTTGTTCCTTCCATATCAGCGTCTGCCTCTTCCTCTGAAGTTTGCCCTGGCTCTTCCTCTTCCTCTGCCCACTGATACCGTGACTTGAAAGCATTCTCAAAAGAAGTATTATTCCTATTCATTTTAGATTCATGTGTTAACAAAGAACCCATTAATTCATCTACAGATAATTTATTGACCATTTGAACCACAAAATTAGTCCTCCGACTCGAAAAATCAATGTTACAAGAAAAGTACAGTTTTGAAATAGAAATCAATGCACCACAGAAATCTAAAATTTTAGAATCTAATGCGCTTATACTCTGAACTTAAAAAAAAGATACAACACAAATGCTCTGAACTGTAAACTCAAAAAATAGTACAGCACAACGCACTGCAAATCCCAAAATCGTACATCATAATGAACTGCAATTCATGTCAAAAATTAGGGTGCAAGTGCAAATCGTGTTTTCTCCATAAAAACAAATATTTTTATCCCCCAGCACGAGCCATGCTCTAGCCGATGATTTTTCATGACACTTTTTTCTACAAATGGTGACGATTTTCGTGACTCTTTCTATGTCCTAACTCATGTCAATATGCTGCAACGTTTTTTGTGATGTTTTTTCTTTTCCCTAACTCACATTTTTCTCCTATAGTGCTAGAAAACTCCTATTTTTTTCTTCTCCCCTAACTGCACAAGCCTTCTTCCACTGGGCCCTAGTGATTCTTCTGCTGGGCCCTAGTGATCTAAATATTCTCTTCAAGACCCCAACAACTTTCTGGTTTTTTTCAACGTGTTCTTTTTAGTATTTTCCACATTTTCTTTCTGCTTTACACTTCTTTTCTTGCGAATTTCTGTCTACAAAATTCTCATTCACGTCTAATCTTTCACCTGGATTATCTGGGGATGATCTGCTTACGTTTGGTATTCATGTGTCTGGTCTTTTAAAGACCCGGATTTGAATACAGTTTACAAGTTTCGTACCCTACTAATTTTCATAAGGATTCCTTAAACATCGAACCTCTTCTTTTCCACATTCCATACTTGACTAAGGCTTTTTCAAACTCTATAACTCGTTCATGCCCTTCTCCCAGGGCTTCCTCAAACAGTGGCTCTGATATAAATATTAGCAAATATGAATACTGAAAGAATGAAGAGAAAAATGGATGGCATACAATACACTTACACACTTATGTGTTTTTTTAAAATCAAGCACAAAAAAAGAGTTCCAACAATTAAGAAAGTTGATAACTAACCATTAGTTAATGGTTAACTAACATCTAATTAATAACTTTCATATCTTTTTTAAAGATGAAAAGATTTCAATACTTTTTATCAATGATAATCCTATCGAGACGACTCAAATATATGAGATTAAAGCTTCCAATCACAACTCCTTGATAGTGTTTCAAATCTCTACAAGCCCTTATTGTAAGAGCATTATGCCTTCCAATAATAGAGACCACAGATAACCCTCTTGAGAGAGAAATATTTCAATCCTTCCAACTCTTCAATATCGATTATACTGTGCAGTTTTTGGCGCCTATCTATGGTAATCCTCTTTAAGCAACTCAAACCTTCAAGACTTGGTAACCCTTCAAGCCACTGGCATTCTGTATGTTCAATATTGCAAGATTTTTAGCCATATCAAAGCATGCTGATATTGTTTTCAATGCTCCACAAAACCTTACTGTAAAATAATTAAGTGTGTTGACAAGTTTCGAATCCACATCCATGGATTCAAGTTGAAGAGATTCTAGGTTAGGAAAATGGTTTCCATTTTCCACTAACCGATACCTTGTATTCAAGTTGTACATCAGAAATCTTTATGGTTTGAAGGTTACTTAAGGGAGAATAAATAGTCAACTCTCCATCAATCTTCAGATCTAGTTTCCCACTTAATCTGAATTGGCATAAAGTTGAACTTCTAAGATCAGTGAGGTTTCTAAGAGCTTATGAGAAGGACCTCCCTGAAATTAGCATTGGATTCCCTCGTCTGGTTTTCCATTTTAAGATTAATCTTGTAACTGATTCAACATTCCTAATGAAATAAATTCTTCAAATGATATCTGTTGAAACACCAACACTTTCAAGTGGAAAGGGGCCTTAAATTTTCAAGTACTTTATTTCAAAGTATAATTTGGAATGGTAAACAATCTTCATAAAACTCTGATTGCAAGATGTTTTGTCAACTATTAATAGAGACATGTTTTATGATAAAGAACATAATACTTGTGCATTGTTGTTCCACAATATTTTGAGACATCCAAGGAAAATTCCTAAACACTCTAAATTTTGAAGAGGAATCCATGAAGGAATGCTTATAGTTGATTTTCACATAGGTAAAACTCAAGCGCTAGAGAGTAGTTGATGTTCCCGGACAATCATCTGAGTTCCCTATAAGTATGTAATTTGATCACCAACTGACGACTAAAAAAAGGAATGAAAATTCCACCTGAAATTATGGCCATTGGTTCCAGTAAGGAAGTTTTGGAATCCTTGTTTTTCTTGCATTCAAAGATGAGGTCAAATTTGTGCTACAGTAAGAAAAATAATCTGATTGTCTCAAGGGGTTTTAAAATTTTTGAATACAGATATAACCAAATGGAGCATAAATCTATAGTGATAAGTAAACTAGAGGTTTAAAATCTTACGGGCACCAAAAGCAACTGGGACGTCTCTGTTCATCTGTCAGCTCTATTGCTACCAATTCTCTACCCAAGTCACAAAGATCGTCAAGCATTGCCAAAATGAGGTAGGCCTTAGGTAGTGAGATCCAAAACGTTGGAAAATGCAGTTATCCCATAAAAACACTATTTATTATTACACTCTGAAAAAACTAATCTCAGAACAAAAGATATGCTTTGTTCGTCATCAACCATTTATCTTCCTAACAAGTCGTTTCAGCTTCAACTTCAACAACAAGACTCTTTATCTTTCAGCATCTCAAAAAATGTGCTCAACTTTCCACCCTGATCCCAGCTGGACTTTTCAGTTTACCAATGAAGAAACATGCAGTGTCTGTAAAGATCTCATTTTGCCCTCTATCCAGTTCATCAAAGATTATTTTAAGTGTCTTTTTTATGTTTGTATTTCTATGCAATCTACTTCCAACCGCCGAAATGCTTGTTTTTTTTAAACATACCCGTCAAACATTGTGAGGTCGAGAGGAAAATCCCCACAATATTTCATGAAGTTCATAACCAGATCTTCCTATATGTTGGATGCACAGGGCTAGAAAAATGCATGCCAACAGCAGAGCTTATATTTACTATGCTCCCAATTCATTTCTTTCGTCTTATATCAAAGTGTAATTGTAGAATACATTAGCACCCCTTCATTACAGGTCGTGACAATTACCAAACTACGAAAATTTAGCTTCTTCGTCACCAGAGAGTATCTAGCTGGTTCATGTGATTGATATCATCTAGAATAATAAGGAAACACAAAAAGAAGCATAATAATGCCTAAGCCATATTTCTAAATTTAGAAGTACCGCATTTGCATATGGCTTATAGGTTTTTCTATTTTAGAAGTTGGTCAGATGACAATAATATAATAAATTAAACTTGAAAACGTGCACTCAAAAAGTAACAGAACCTGCAAAAAAAAAAAAAGATGATTGTGTTCACCTGGTCCAGTTCACGTATATCCTTGCTCTGATTTGCATGTTTTGACCCTTATTTGCCTACAAAAACATATTTTCATCTTCTTAGTGAACTCCAGACACACCTACAATATCGAAGGGCTTAAGGAAAACAAATTGATTTCTAAAGTCTTGCAGTAAACCACATGAATAGTATAACTATATTGATATTTTTCAAGCTCCTAAATAGTAAAAACTATTTGATAAAAAAAATGTTAAAAAATAATAAATTGCATAAATGATGAGATACTAGTTTAACAATGATAAATGTTTTAATGATTGTTTCATCTCTCTAAAATGCTAGAGTGTTTAATAAATCCTCTATCAATGATTGCTAGGTATTGCGTGTGAAATGAACTATAATACTATCAAAATAGGATCACTGGCATGCAAAATTGACATCCAACTCTCAAAAAAAAAAAAAAAACATGACAAAGGGTATGATTGCATGTTGTCCAAGTAAATGCCAAAAATTGGTATTAAAAAAATCCATACACTTATAATTCAGAAATGTTGGAACATTTCTTGCAAAAAAAACCCGACACAAGAGAAGGGAAGCGTCAAGGGGGTGAGAATTAGGGACTAAATTTGATGGTCATATGATCATATTTTACATTTTTTTACTGTAAAATAGAGTCAATTTTTTTAATAAACCGTATCAAATTCAAGGTGAAAATTTGACAAACTATTAAAAAATTGAAAGATTATAATAAATATATAGATTATCTCTAAATTTTTTTTCTATTATAAACTATATTAACATTTGAAAAGACATATTGAATATATAATTGTCATAAAAAATATTAATAATAAATTAAGTCAACTGTCAAATTTAATACTTGGAAAGATGAAGAATGGGAACTTAAAAATGAGTAAATATACCAAAAATCATGATAATAACTAATTATATATTTGGGCCATTTTAATTGTCTACAAAAAGCACATCAATCAACAAGGTTGCATCAGTTACAAAGCTCAAGGTATATAATGCCCCACCCAAAAGAATCTAAGAGCACAATCTCCTTAATTTTGATTATAAAAATATGCAAGTCAATAAAATTGTACTTGTTATAAACCCTGGAAAATGTGTTGCAATCTCAAAAAGGAGTCATAGTTCTTAATGTTGTGTTTGATCTTAATTATGAGAACCATACATAAAATTCTAGTAATACTATGTAGTCTAACAGAAGCATAAAGCTATACAAAATAATAATGAAACCTCAAAGTAGTTTGAGAAGCGTAGATTTATTAAAAACAATAATGGAACCTCATAGTAGTCTTTCTTATAAAGAAAAGACGGAAACAATTCCAAATTCATAGTAATTACTATTTACAAAAAATTTATTTACCAGAAAATAAATAGATTGTATTTGCTTAAAGTAAGCAAAAAAATTAGATTTGGGTTTTAAATTTGATGAGCATTTTTACATGTCAATAGAAAATTTGGCAGCCATTAAATATGATTTGTGTTTTTTATAATAATTTTTTAAATTTTTAATATTTATTTAATAATAAAATTTAATGTATTTATTATATTAAAATTGATTATAAATAAAGTATATTATAAATTTATGATAATGAATTAAAAATAAAATTTATATTTATATAATATTTTAAAATAATTTAAATATATGAATAGATATGAGACACATTTAATATATTCAAAATTAGAGAAACATTAAAACTCAATTCTATAAAAAAGATTGAAAACTATGTTATTTAATGATTGACGATTTTTATGTTTGTAGTGGTTTATTTGTAATTATGTTTTTATATACTGTGATTTGCTATCAGCGCCTTGCTGCTGCTATTAGTTTTACTTTCCAGATACTTTCTTTAACATTTTTCTCTATGTAAACTGCTTATTTTCAATATAAATAATAATAATAATAAAAAGATAAAATAAAATAACTAAAACAAAAAAACACATTTCCCTCTATCCATAATGAAATCAACAAAGTAAAAAATAGGAGAAAAAAAAAAACATGATAACAATTGTAATATTGGTATTAATAGAATTGATTATAAAGGATGCATAATAATGAACATGCATACTTTACATAATTATCTCCTCATCCATACACATTGATATAATGGAAAAAGATTACATATTTTATGGATCAAAAACTTTTAAGATTCACAACACTAAGAGTTGTACTCATTTTGAAATTTGAATTAAAAAATTAAAATTAAATGGAATATTTGTGTATATTATATGCATATAATTTTACTGACCGTCAAACTAAATAAATATATGATTTGATGTTTTACTAATAATTAAATAATAATATAACTCAATTTAATAATAAATAACATGAAGAAGAATATAGGCTTACGTGGTACCGTTCAGCGTCTTAAAAGGAATACCATCAAAATAGACACCAAGAACATTGTGCACTATTTCATCCCTTTATACAAGTTATCCATAATTGTTCTCAAAATATCCCAGGCTTCAGATTTGTTGCGTTTGTTCACGGTCATTATACACCCGCCCTTTAACTTTGCAGATGACGAAACTGTGGGAATCCACTTGGAGATATCCTGCTGTGCACGTTCAATATCGTTTTGTTCAGTAATTACAGTGGTAACCATCCATTTTCCACATTCAACCTGGGTCTCTCTTGAATCGTCAGGAGGATGACGAATCTTGATTTTCCCAAAACCTCTGGAACTTTCAACCAGAGCACATACTATGACTGCACTCAACTTGCGTTGAGTTCTGAGCCGAAGAGCTTGACGTACTATCTGGTGAGACTCGTCAAAACCAGGTGGTCTGAAAATAATGGGAAACATTGCTTCGGGCTCGGGTATGGAATTGGAGCTGTAATCGATGAGATTGTTAAGCTCGGGCTCAAGCTCGGGTTCGGGTTCTGGTTCGGTATGGGTTTGGGATTCTAGGCAAAGCCCACGGTCAACCATTGAATAAGGCTCTTTAATTCTACTACCGGAGCCAAACCAAATCAGGTCATATAATAAAAGTATACGGTCAAGCATCAAATTGGACGGGATCGGCTCATCGGTTCTATCTTCCCGGTCAGCGTCAACTGTGCCAAACTCATCAACATAAAGTTGGATAGGTGCAATGGACGGGATCGGCTTATCCATTCTATCTACTGGGTAAGTGCCATCTGTGCCAAGCTCAACAACATCAAGCTGGGTAGGTGCAACGGGAGTGGTCCAGACGATGTAGGGACGGACATGCTCATCAATTTGACAGACTGCGTCGATGCCAACCATGTTAATAAAGAGCTTTGACATATCTGTTGACGAGTATTCATGAGCTGCTTCCCCAATTACAGTCGTAGCCTCTGACGGCAGTCTCTGCATTGGAAAGGAAATACATCTAATTGTCTTAGACTATTAATATAAAATTATGGTCAAGCTTTACTTTCTTTATGTTACCAGATGTCATCTATAGTTGTATCAAATTCTTCTTCTCAACTTTCAAGTGAAGCGTTATAGACGAACCAAAATAGATAAATATATAACACCTTCGTTGTATGCAGAATTTGATACAACGGACAAGTGAAAACAATTAGGTCAATAATGGAAAAAAGGCTTCTAGTACAAAAAGACAACAATAATTCAATCCTAATACAAAAAGACAACAATAATTCTTCTAGGAAAGGAAGATTTTAATACCTGCAACCTGTGAATGAAATTCTGTATAGCTTTATAGCCTCCTGAAAGATGCAAATATTTCAATGCTGCAAACTCTTCAATACCTGTTAAATTCTGCAGCTTCCAACAGCCATCAATGATAATCCTCTCCAGGCAACTCTCACCTGCCAGGCTATGCAACTCTTCAAGCTCAGGGCATTCGCTTATGCTCAATTTTGTAAGCTTTGCAGCCAGACCAACTGATATTGATTTCAAGTTTCTACAAGACCTTAATGTAAGAGAATTAAGTGACTTTACAGAAGCCAACTTCACCTCAATTAGATTGTCCATGGATTCAAGGAAGACAGATTCAAGCCTTTGGCAATGCTCTCCATTAACTGAGACCTCGGATACACCGCCTCTTGAAAGATGCAGATATTTCAATCCTTCCAACTTGTCAATACCTTTTATATTCTGCAGATTCAGACATCCATTAATGGCAATCCTCTCCAGGCAACTCAAACCTGCAAGATTTGGCAACTCTTCAAGCTGCGGGCATTCCTCTATGTTCAATATGGCAAGCTTTGTAACCACATCAAAGCTCCCATATATAGTTTTCAGTCTTCTACAAGATCGTAATGTGAGAGAATTAAGTTTCTCTACAACTGTCAAATGCACTTCCGTAAGACTTTTCAGGGAATCAAGGTGGAGAGATTCAAGGCCAGGACAGTGCTGTCCACCAACTGAGACCCTCGATAAACTTCCTCCTCCTCCTAGAATGTGTAAATATTTCAAACCTTCCAACTGGTCAATACCTTTTATGTCCTGCAGATTCCAACATTCATTAATGCTGATCCTCTTCAGGCATCTAATACCTGCAAGACTTGGCAATACTTTTAGCTGCTGGCAATCCTGTATGTTCAATACTGCAAGCTTTGATGGCAGATCAAAGCTCCCAGTTATTGTCTTCAGTCTTCTACAAGATCTTAATGTAAGAGAACTGAGCATGTTTACAAGAGTCAAATCCACTTCAATTAGATTTTCCATGGATTCAAGGTGGAGAGATTCTAAGCTAAGACAATGCTTTCCATTAACTGAGACCTTAATTAAACCTCCTCCACCCCCTTGAATATGCAAATATTTCAAACTTTTGAACTTGTCAATACCTTTTATACTTTGCAGTTTCCAACATCCATCAATGATAATGCTCTCCAGGCAACTCAGACCCAAGAGACTCGGCAACTTTTCAAGTTGACTGCATTCCTGTATGTTCAATACTGTAAGCTCTGCAGCCATGTCAAAACTCCCTGATATTGTTTTCAATTTTCCACAGGACCTTAATGTGAGAGAATTAAGTGTCTTTACAAGTGTTAAATCTACTTCAATTAGATTTTCCATGGATTCGAGGTGAAGAAATTCAAGACCTGGACAATGCTTTCTACTAAGTGAGATCTTGGATAAAAATCTTCCTCTTGAAAGATGCAAATATTTCAAAACTTTCAACTTGTCAATACCTTTTATATTACACAGGTTCCTACATCCATTAATGATAATCTTCTCCAAGCAACTTAGACCTGCAAGACTTGGCAACTCTTCTAGCTGCGGGCAGTCCTGTATGATCAAATCTACAAGTTTTGCTTGCAGATCAAAGCTCCCAGTTATTTTTTTTAGTTCTCTACAAGACCTTAACATAAGAGATTTAAGACTCTTTACAAATGTCAAATCCACTTCAATTAGGTTTTGCATGGATTCAAGGTGAAGAGATTCTAGACTGGGACAATACTCTCCACTAATTAAAACCTTGGATGCTAGTTGGACGTCACAAATCTGTATGGTTTGAAGGCTGCTCACTGGAGACTCGAATGTAGTTGACCCTTCACTATTATTCAAAGCCACTTGCCCACTCAATTTCAAGTTGGATAAAATTAAATTTCTAAGTTTGGAGAGTTTTCTGAGGGTTTCTAATAAGGACCGCCCTCCAATTAGCATGGAATTATTCCAATGCCCTGTTTTTCCTTTTATGACTAGATCTTCCAAATGATTTAACATTACTAATGAACTTTGAAACTCTTCCAATGAGATTTGTTGAAGCACCAACTCTTTCAACTGGAAAGGGCCCTGAAATTTGCACACAATTACTTTCAAACTATTAATCTTACGGTAAACAATGTTGGTAGAACTTTTGTTCCAGAATGCATTGTGGACTATTAATAGAAACAGGATTTTTTATAAAGAAGAACAAAATACCTGTATATTGCTTTGCCACAATCTTTTGAGACATCCGAAGACAATTCTTAACCTCTGTAAATTTTGCAGAGGTACCCATGACGGAATGCTTATGAGTTGATGCTCACGCAGGTAAAGCTCAAGGGATAGCAAAGAAGTAGTTTCAGCACAATTAATATCTGAGTTCCCTAAAAATATTGTAATTCGACCACCAATGGATGAATCGAAAAAGGAATGGAAACACCTGAAACTACGGCCATTGCTCTCAGTGAGGATGTTTCGGAATCCTTTTAATTCCTGCATTAAAAAATGTAGGTCAAATTTGTGCTGCAGTAAGGGAAAAAAGGAGGTCATGCTAAGAAAAATGTGCTTAAGGCTTTTGAAATTTTGAACATAACCGAATGGAGCAAAAATCTAGAGTAAGAATTACACCAGAAGTTTAAGATCTTGGGGGCACCACAAGCGACTGGGACGGCTCTGTTCATCTGCCAGTTGTCTTCCCAAATCACGGAGATGATCATGCATTGTCAAAGCAAGACAGGGCTTGTTCATTATCAACCATTTATCTTCCCAATAAATCATTTCCGCTTCAACTTCAACAACAAGACTCTTATCTTTCAGCGTCTGAAGTGCGTGCTCGGCGTTCCATCCGGATCCCTCCCAAATTCTTATTGCTGTACTTTTCAGTTTGGCAATGAAAAAACAGGCAATGTCCATAAAGATCTCCTTTTGCTCCCAGTCCAGTGCATCGTAGCTTATTTTAAGTCTTTGTTTTATGGCCGTATTACTACGAACCTTATTCAATTCCAACCGCCAATAATGCTTGTCAGTGCTACCAGAAACATGCCCACCCAAGATTTTGAGGGACAGAGGCAAACCCCCACACTCTTTCATGAAGCTCTCAACCAAATCGTCATATCCGTTGGATGGATAGGGTCGGCGAAATGCGTGCCAACAGAAGAGCTCTCTACTTTGCGCCTGATTCATTTTTTTCATCTTATATCGAACTGTAATTGCAGCCTGCATTAGCACCCTTTCATCACGGGTCGTGACGATTACCAAACTTTCAGAATTCAGCCTAGCTACCACTACCAGAGCATCTAGCTGGTCCATGTGATTGATATCGTCTAGAACAATAAGGAAACGCAAAAAGAAGCCTCTTCCCAGACGATACCTAAGATAACTCGTTCCTTCATCTGTACTCTGAAACTTAGGACGATCTTCCCTGAACAAATCTTTGAGGAGCTTAATCTGCAAATAAGGCAATTCACTTTTGTCAGACGCTTCTGTCACGTCAAACAGAAAACTTGATCCATCGTACTCTGCACGTTTGCGGTTGAAGAATTCTTTGGCTAGAGTTGTCTTGCCAGAGTCACTCATTCCAAAGATCCCAATCATCTGAACGCCCTGTTTCCCGCTATGCCGTAGGCAGTGCCTTTCAAAATCTTCCACAATTTCATCCAATCCCACCGAATGTTTTGCAACATCTAAAGGAATTTTCCTTTCTACCTCTTTTAGCCCAGCAGATGTGACGATCTCACATAACTTATCATGTTCACTGGCAATTTATTAGCGAAAACGTGCAGTTGATCAGAAAAACGTTGTGCTAGGCTGAAGTCAATTTCTTTTGATATATAAAAAAGACCTTATAAACAAATAAAATCATTGATCTATGGAAAATATAGGAGTATTCTTAATGTAAACAAAATCAAAGCTTTCATTGATTGATGGTTGTCTTACTTATTATGTTTGCTGCATTCATAGCCAGAGATAAGTGAAACAGAGTGGAGGGCTTTTTTCCAGTCGTTGAGTTTGTTGAGGTATCTGCCTTTCTCTTTGTATCTGGCAAATGCATCTGCGTAGACTCCCTTTTCGACGTAGCGAAGTTCGTCAGGCTTCACATCATAGAACACAGGAATAATCTTCACCCCTGTTTGTAGCATGAGAACAAGCTCAGCCAAACACCAAGCAGATTCTGCATATCTTTTAAAGAAGATAGCTATGTGAACTGAAGCAGAGTAGATGGCATTTTTTAGGGCCGAGGGTATGGAATCTCCTAATTCGATCTCTTGAGAATCAAGAAATGGCAGAAAGCCCATTCTCTTGATTGAATTGTAAATTTGGAGAGCCAGAGTATCTTTGACATCGGGTCCTCTATGGTTGATGAATACATCAAACAATCTTGGAGTTGCACATGATCTTTGAATACCAGTGAAGGGGCCATATTCCACAATTTCTTGGGAAAATGAAGAAGCAGAAGAAGAAGTCATTGATGAAACACTCTTTAACTCAAGAACCAAATGCAGAGAGTGGATTGAGTTTGATTCAAAGTAGAAATAAATCGACGATGATTGTGGGAGAGATCTGAAGGTATTCAATTGGAGAGATCTGAAGGTATTCAATTGCAATGTGAAAAGCTCAACTTCCACGATATGCCACGACAATTATAATTATGCAGCAACAATAATTAGAGGAGTTTGACCCGCTAGATATGAAGATCGTGCTTTTTTAAAAAAAAAGTCTATTTAATATGCTTAAGAAATCTTTTATCAAATATTTTTTTAACTCCCACTAACTTAAAAATTCATTTTATAAAATGAAAAGCTACTTTTAAAAAGTAAACTTGGGAGACTCTCTGTCATAGTTGCCACAAATGGTTTTGAATAGGTTAATAATAGGTGTATTTTAAGAAGTTTTTTTTTAAATATTTGGGTCAAATTTAAGATTTATAATATTTTCTGATTGTTAAATAGATGTCAAATTTAAAGTCATTTATTTTTGTAGATATTTTATACTTTACATTTTTTTCTTTTGATAATAATATTTTAAAATTCAAATAAATTTTAACTTAGACTATAAATTTTTATATAGGTCTATTAAAATGTTGATTTTGTTTATATTTATTATTTAATTTTTTATTGGATGCATAAAAATTTGCCTACATGAAATTGAGTATCATAAAACATGCAAAATATGATATACAATGCTTATTTAAATACATAATTAAATATAAAGGGTGTTTGGCTTTTGAAAATGTTATTGTTTTAGTGAATAAAGGTTTTTGAATAGTTTACGACATGTCTATGCTTATATGTGAGGGTATGAACATGTTTGTTAACCATATCTGAGTCCCAGGTAGACAAGTGCAAGACCATATGGACAACCCTAGTCATTGATAGATCCATACAAATATTCTAGATTAGGGATTGTAAATCTACAAAGGGAATGGTCGACTCTCCAAAATGGGAAAATACTACAAGACTAGATTAGGTAAGTGTTTCATTTGATGGTGTGTGTAGATAGGGTTAGTGATATCCCTTTCAATTTCTCAGACCCCTCGAAGTATTTAAAGCAATTACAAGTTGATAAATAAAAAATGCATAACAATACCAATAAAATACTCTAAAAATGTGCTAGATAAGAATTGATAAGTTCTTTATAAGTACTTGATGTTCAAATAAATCACATAAATATAGAATGTTTGTTTTGCAAATCAAGAGGTTATTTAAAAAAAACTAGCTAATAGGTCCATAAGAGTCGTCATAAGATATAATAGTTAATGAATGGCAAGAGTTCGTACCAAATCTATGGACCTATGAATCAAAAGATAATGGAACATCATCATCAAAGTTGTGTAATATGAATCAATATGTAATTAATGTCTTGCATACATGTTTTATCATTACAATTCTATGTTTGTATCAAAGACATGGTATCTGATAATTACACCCTTATTGGAATTGATTTATGCCTTTGTATCTTATGCACCCTTTATTTATATGCATCTTGTAATGGTTCTTGCAATATTTCTATATATATCATTTCATCTTTGCTTGGTTTGGTTAGAAAATTTGTATATCTTCTAATTGTAATGACTTGACCTTGATTTTAAAAGTTTCAACATTTATGCATTGTACATGATATTACGTTTATAAATGTACTCATGATCATCCAAACAAATCATTATATGATCTAATAGTTTGAATTGCTTGTGGTCCCATTGAAGAGTTAAAATAGCACAACCAAAGTATTTTTCATTAACCACTTCATATCCTGTAAAAAAGGTAGAAGTATAGACCAAGTCATATAAGCTAAGGCAAAGGATAGAAGCAAATTTATCAGTACATATATTCGAGTTTGAGCCATTTTCAACAATTATTCCATATAGAAATTTTTTCTCTTTCTATAAATGTTTGTATAAAGAGTGGTCTCATATATGAATTTTCATGCGGTATATATGCTTTACTAAACACTATTTTAATTGCAATTTTCTTCTTCTTAATTGAATCAATAAACTCAATAAAGTCATCAAGTTAATGTTTTTTATAATCCATAGTCAAAGTGTTGATCTTTGGGTTGTCTATCATATGAAAATAATTTTTTTTATAAATGGTATACTCTTTTACTAATTTTTCATATTTATAATTTGTAGCTCCAATACCAAATAAACATTTTTATAGATATGAGACTTATTCGACCTCCCATAATGGTCAAAGAAAATTGGAATAATCTATACGAAAAATAGATAGTAAGTGAAATTGATAGGACAACAAGTTAACTAGCCAAATTGATGATATATAATTTTTTTTAATTAATTAATTATCTTACAAATATTATAATTAACACAAGTAAGAAAACTAACCAACTAAATGGTTATGAGGAAAGAATATAAAAAAGGTTAAGGGGGTAAGTGCATGGAATTGGGGAGCCAAAAGGGGGCTTAAGTGGATATGTTTTACTTGAAAAATAAGAAACCTCAATTTGTATGCATTATATGAGACACCTAAACTCAAAATTTGAAGATGTCATATGAACATGAATTGTAGAATTTCAAATCTAGTTTATAAACTACTAATATTTTTTTGAAATTGTCAAGTATAAGTAGGTCAAACGTAAAAAAATTGAAGAGGTAGTACTAATTTTTAGAAAAAATAGAGTTGATAGATTTCCGTGTGATCCATCATTTTTTGAGCATAGTTTAATTTTTTTAAACCCTTTGGTGAAAAGTTAGATAAGATCATTTAGTTTGTAACCTATATATTTTTTAAATTAATTAATGAATATTTATTTTTTTACTAATTTCACAATTCAATAGACCCTGAAAAATAATCAATAAGATATAGTTGACCATGCACCCCCTAACTACTTCAAAAAATATAAAAAATTATTATTTTTTGAATGTGTATATAATTAGGTCTAGTTTGCAACCATATAATTATTTTTTGGTTTGAATGAACGAATAAAAAATATGTAAACAAAGATAAACATGTATAGTTTCGGCATATAGCACTATAAAAAGATATGCTTAGAAATAAATATAGATAAAAAATTAAAGAAATTAAAATATAAAAAAATTATATATTTAAAAAGAGGGAGTGTAGTCAATGTCATAGTTAGATTGTAAATAAAACTTTCTATAAATTTATAGTGGTTAACATGGCCAAAGTTACATTTTATTATTTTTAGTTAAAAACACTCATTCGGTTGTGTTTATAGGTCCATGCCTCAAGATTGGGAATCTAAGCCATTCTCAAGCCTTGAGACACATGTTTCAAATGTCAAATAGTAGAATATCATATGCAGAATTACTGCATACGTGGAATTACCATGTACATAGAATATTTTACTATTATTTATTAAAACTCTGCACATGCTTTTAGTCTTTAAAAACATGTACATGGTATTATTGTATTAAAAACACATACGTAGAATAGTTTACTATTACATTGGCATGCATAGTATATAAATAAAATAAATATTTAAGTATAAGAAACTGTGTGTCATGTCCATATCTAATGTAAACTCATATCTAATGTAAACTTATACTTTAAGTTATATTTCATTTACATACTTTCAGGATGTTTGAGAGTAGTTTCAAATCTCTAGGAGCTATAATGCAAATTCTAGGTTTTGGAGGATCTTATCATATTTTAGACTTAGTCAGATTTTAGGGTTTTAGGGTTTCAGACTTAGAGACATATTTTAGGGTTTTAAGATTTCAAGGAGACATTATAGGAGGTATGAAGGCTACATGAAGGTATGTAGGTATGAGAACATCTCTCACAAATTTCTACATGTCAATCCCATCCCATTCCCTTTACACCCCTTAAGGGATACACTCTAAGAGTAATGCATCAATGAGCCCCTAATGCATACATGAACCATCTAATGCACAAATTCGTACACAACATGATTTCTAGTTATGGGGTACATTTATAACATCAATCCCACACAAAAAAACATGCATCACTTCATTTTATAGATCATGGATATTTCAGCCATATTTTGATAAATTTAAGCATTAGTCAATTGGGATAATTAATGATGTGATTTGGGCCAAATTAAGTCCTGTGAACCTAATTCTTAGTCTAAATGATGTTAGTTAGTGCTAAAACAATTGGTTTAGGTTTTAAAGAGTTTAGGGTTTAGGGTTTAGGGCTTAAGGTTTAAGGTATATGGTTTAGGGTATAGGTTATAGGGTCTAATCGTGATGGAATTTGGTACCAATTTGAGCTCATTATTGAGCTCATTGAACCTATTTTTACTATAGAATGTGATTTTGGGCATAACTAGCCCCAATCTCATCACAGGTTGAGTAAATTAGTCAATTGGGGCAATAAGTAATGTGATTTGGGATAAATTGAGCCTTGTGAAAATAATTAAT
Source organism: Torreya grandis (assembly GCA_037957365.1). Classification (NCBI taxonomy): domain Eukaryota; kingdom Viridiplantae; phylum Streptophyta; class Pinopsida; order Cupressales; family Taxaceae; genus Torreya; species Torreya grandis. Next base: position 1,265,958 of record JARHVA010001700.1, on the reverse strand, counting down.
ATGCTAAAGGATGTTAGTTAGGGCTAAATAAATTGATTTAGGGTTTAGGGTTTATAATTTAAATATTAGGGTTTAGGGTTTAGGGTTTAAGGTTTATGTTATAACATACAAGGTTTAGGTTTTAGGGTATAAGGTCCAATCATGAAGGCAATTAGGGCTAATTTGTTTTGAACCTATTTGTGACTATAGAATGTGATTTTGGGCTCAATTAGCCCCAATATAATCATAGATCGAAATAGTTAGTCAATTAGTCCAATCAATGATGTAATTTGGGCCAAATTGAGCCTCATGAACCTAAATTTTACCCTAAATTATGTTAATTTAATCTAAATCAATTGGTATAAGGCTTAGGGTTTATGATTTAGGGTTTAAGGTTTAGGGCTTAGGGTTTAAGGTATAGGGTATAGGGTCCAATTTCAAAGGTAATTGGGGATAATTTAAGCTTATTCAACCTATTTTTTACTATAACATATGATTTTAGGCTCAATTATCCCCCATGTCATCATATATTGAGCCAATTAGTCAATTGGAGCAGTCGGTGATGTGATTTTGGCTAGATTGAGGCTTTTAAACCTAATTTTTAGTGTAAATGATGTTAATTGATGCCAAAATGATTGGTTTAGGGTTTAAAGAGTTAATGATTTAGGGTTTAAGGCTTAGGGTTTAAGGTATATGGTTTAGAGTTTAGGGTATAAGGTCTTATCATGAAGGTAATCAAAGCCATTTTAAGCTTGTTGTAACTATTAAAATGTGATTTTGGGCATAATTAGCCCCATTGTCATCACAAATTGAGATAATTAGTCAATTAGGGCAATATGTGATATGATTTGGGCTAAATTGAGCCCTATTAAAATAATTATTACTCTAAAGGATGTTAATTGGGGTTAAATCAATTGATTTAGGGTTTAGGTGTTTATGATTTAGGGTTTAGTGCTTACGATATAAGGTATAAGGTTTAGGTGTTAAGGTATAGGGTCCAATCACAAAACCAATTGGGGCCAATTTGAGCTCATTGAACCTATTTGTGACTAAATAATATGATTTTAGGCTCAATTATCTCTAATGTCATCACAAATCAAGCCAATTAGTCAATTACGGGAATCAATGATGTGATTTGGGTTAATTCAGCCTTATGAACCTAATTCTTACTCTAAAGGATGATAATTTGGGATAAATCAATTGGTTTAGGGTTTAGGGTATAGGTGATGCAGATCCTCAGGCCTAAAAATCTTTCTCTAATATTTATTTGACTCTGATCCTTTGATAGTGGTCTTAAGGACTTTAGAGTTCACTCATAAATCTGTTAGTTCTTTCTTCACTTTGTCACTTTTTACCAATGCTTGACTCATAAGGCACTATGATCTAGATATATGCACCTAATGCCTAGTTGTTCTTGAATATTTATTCCATATCACCATACTCCTATATTTTTTCTCCTATTAAAACCATTTGTTATCCATAACTTTTAAAGTTTCATTCTTCATTCGACACTATCTTTATTATTTTCCTTGCCTTATCATGCATAACCTTGTTCACTAAGCACCTATAAATCATTTTTCACTATCCTTAGACCCTTCATAAACCTCTCACTCATATACTCATCTCATTTTATTCATAAAATCATCTCCTTTCATTTTACTCATTCACTAGCTCCACATAAGTACATAATTCAAGGCTCAAAACCTTAATTACTATTTTAGATATCATAAATAGAATATTCTATCATGGATGACCTTTTCAAGGCATAATATATTGGTCTCAACCCATTTGAACCTCTTTCTTAATCTCTAACACTCACTTGCAGACCTTAAGTTTAATAGAGAGACTACTTTCTTGTAGCCTTTTGTAATGCAAATTTCCTTAGTTATGACATTATGTAAATGATCCAAAAAATCTAATCCTAGATTTTGGAACCCTCTATCTCCATCTTGATTTTCAATAAGGTTCATAACTTCATTCTATGTATTAGTACCCTTTCCTTTTACTCAACTTACCAATTAAGCCTCCTAAAGGATAAAACTTCTTTATTGGATTTAATTACAAATCATCCATACAAATAATCCCATATCCTAGTACCCTTTTCCACCATGAAAATCCACACCAATTTTCATTCCTTAACTCTTCATACATCTCCACTCACTCATCACCTTTACCAACATAATTAGGTCTCTAAGCTTAATCCACAACACAGTCTACAATAACCCCATAGTACAAGGCCATATAGATTCAAAACCATAAAAATATTTTAAAAATTATCCTAACAATACAAACTACTAAGATTCAAATTATTTCATTGGTTAAAACTCTTTATATTTTACTTTTTCCAATTCTAACCCTAATCTAAGGTTACATAGAACTGTAGCTACTCGAGAGGCTTCAAATTTGATTTTAATGAACCATACTTGCATTAAAATCCTCCTAAGACATAAATAAGGTCCGTATTATATATTATAAACTCCTTAAAACCCTATATTTCCTTGAACAACTTCTAAACATGCCCAAATCAATGGTTCAATAGAATTCTATAGACATAGTATGACTGGGAAAGTTAGTATAGGGTTCAATTTCACACTTCCTTATCTGAGGGTTTGAATCATTCCATAAGTATTATCTTCCATTTTATTGTCTCTCTCCAAAATCTTCACACTAGTACAACCTTCATCCACATATATAATTTGTTATTGAGACCACACATTGGTTTTTTTACTGTCTCTTTTGGACAGAGTCTCTCAAATTTACTCATAGAATCCTTTCTACAAACCATGAAGCTAAAAAACCCATATAACAATGCCAATAATTAATAATGATCCATTTTATACCCTTTTAAAATTCACATGAGTTACCATATTATGTTTACTATCTCCTTTCCATACACACCAACATACATTTGTAATATCTTTTAACTCTGTCTTATACAAACCTATAACTACAATAACTAGTTCAAACCGTGAAGTCTTATAAAAGCATTAGAATGTATTCATAACATAAATAAATACAATGGATAGAGATACATAGAAACACTTAATCATTTATTGATTTCAATAGATGAGTAATCACCTACATTTTATTGTATTTTTTGTCCTTCATGACAAATATCAATTCTTCTCATTCTCTATCATTTTATTGTTTTCACTTACTCTCTCTTCCATACCTATACCTTATACAAACCACAATCTTACCCCTCAATTATTCTACCACCTTTCTTCTTTTAAAAACTCATTACATACTTTACTACATACAAGGGAAACTTCCCTACTTTCAAGGTCACTTCACTAAAGGTGGCAGTTATATCATGACACTTAGTTTATCACTCTTATTCTCCATATCATGCATGTAAAACACCTTAGACACCCTCCTAGGATAATACATGACCTTACAATAACATATTACTAACCATACATTTCATGACAACCTTCAACATACTATTAAACTCTCACATAATATTCAAATTGGCCCTTTTGGTAGTAAAATGCCAAAAGGCTACTAAAAGACACCTTGAGACCCTTTCAACTACTCAAATACATTCCAAAAGATCTTATGATACCCTACACACATGCATAACAAATAGAAATCTAATAATGACCAAAGTTTCATTATTTTCGTTGATGCCCCTACATCATACTCCCCTTGAGGGAAAGATTTGAGATCCAACTCAAATAGCTTGGTTATCTTTCTTCCTTGAATTTTGTTGGCCAATTTTGGCCTACATACAAGGATTCTGACTGAATGGATGAGATGAATAGAGTTCTGGATGGAATGAGTGTTCCAAAGATCCCAATCATCTAAATTCCCTATTTCTTGCTATGTCATAGGTAGTGCCTTTCAAAATCTTCCATAATTTCATCCAGTCCCATTGAATGGTTTGCAAAATCCAAAGGAATTTTCCTTTCTACCTCTTTTAGTAAAATAGATGTGATGATCTCACATAACTTATCATGTTCACTAACAATTTATTAGAGAAAATGTGCAGTTGATCATAATAACGTTGTGCTAAGCTAAAGTCAATTTCTTTGGATATATATAAAAAAAGACCTTATAAACAAATAAAATCATTGATCTATGGAAAATATAAGAGTATTCTTAATCTAAACAAAATCAAAGCTTCTATTGATTGATGATTATCTTACTTATTATGTTTGTTGCATTCATAGCCAGAGATAAATGAAACAGAGTGGAGGGCTTTTTTTCACTCGTTGAGTTTGTTGAGGTGTCTACCTTTCTCTTTATATGTGGCAAATGCATCTACATAGACTCCATTTTGGATGTAGATAATTTCATTAGGCTTCACATCATATAACATAGGAATAATCGTCACCCCTATTTGTAGCATGAGAACAAGCTTAGCCAAACACCAAGTGGACTCTGCATATCATTTGGAGAAGATAGCTATGTGAACTGAAGTAGAGTAGATGGCATTTTTTAGGGTAGAGGGTATGGAATCTCCTAATTCGATCTCTTGAGAATCAAGAAATGGAATAAATACCATTCTTTTGATTGAATTGTAAATTTTTAGAGCCAGAGTATCTTTGACATCGGGTCCTCTATGGTTGATGAATACATCAAACAATCTTAGAGTTGCACATGATCTTTGAATACCAGTAAAGGGACCATATTCCATAATTTCTTCAAATAATGAAGTAGAAAAATCATCCATTGATGAAACATTCTTTAAGTCAAGAACCAAATGCACAGAGTGGATTGAGTTTGATTTAAAGTAAAAATAAATCAATGATGATTTTAGGAGAGATGTAAAGATATTCAATTGCAATGTGAAAAACTCAACTTCCACGATAATAATAATTATGTATAAATAATAATTAGAGGAGTTTGACCCTGTAAATATGAAGATTGTGCTTTAAACAAAATAGTATCTTTTGTGTACTTAAGAAATATTTTATCAAATATTTTTTTAACTCCCACTAACTTAAAAAATCATTTTATAAAATAAAAATCCATTTAAAAAAAAGTAAACTTGGGAAACTCTTTTTGTCATAATTGAGAAAAATAATTTTAAACAGGTCAATACTAAGTGTGTTCTAAGATATGTTTTTTAAAATATGATGGTTAAATTTAAGGTTTATTCTAGGAATCCTCAATGCCATCCCAATTTCCATGCTTCATAAAATATCAGTTCATTTCACTCGGTCATGGTGGAATGATTAGATATGGTATGTTGAGACCCTTTCCACAATTACACTTATAGGCTATAATTGGCTCACCCCCATTTACCCATGATTGAAAAGCTTAACAACCGATGCAGCTACACTCATATTAAAACATGGATCTTTCACTTCAAAACTATTTGGGAGGCTTGTGTAGATCCCAAGCATGCTCATTTTGCTTGGTGTATATTGCACCAAAAAGGCTCATTTAGCTTAGAGTCCAATTACCTGCTTACCCCTTCTATGGCCATCTTGAGATGATTCCTCATCTCTTCTAGTATTATCCCAAACCTCAAAGGGTCTGATCTTGTATCCATGATCTTTTTAGGCCTTTCTATCCCGAATTCTTCCTTTGGCAACACATCCTCCTTAGAGACAAGCCTGTGATGCCCCCCAAATAAACACAAGTCTAGCATACTTTTAGAATGGGGATTCTTTTTTGGATTTGGAAATAAATAAATAAATATGTGTTTAATCATGATTCTAATGATTGTAATGTTTCTACTTTGTAAAAATCTTCTATCATCTCCAATATTCTTTTGTAGATATAAGTCCAAGCCAATAAAGTGGATATGAAGCTTGGCAATCTTTAGGACCTCCTCTCCCATTGGGGAGATGTTCCTTGTGCTATGGCTTGGGCTCCATCTTTTCCACCCAAGAATCCTAGATTAGATGATAGAGTGCCTTAGTCACTTCATCTTGGGCATCATCATAGCTGTTCTAGGTTCTGCTCTCACAATGGCAACCTGTACGAGTGTGTTTCCCCTCGTGGGTAGTAGTGAGGGTAGAAAACACT